>JAODAL010033627.1:0-45333 GCA_025379985.1 Phyllomedusa bahiana | reverse complement strand
GTTTGGTGCGTCAAAAAAAAAGGAAAAATGTAGGACACTTTTAAGGGGCACTTTATTGAAAAAGGACTTTTTTTTTGAAAGTCTTTAAAATAGTTTAGCAATTCCTTTGAAAACAACCCTTTTAAATACAATAAAAAAAGAGAAAACAAAAACGTGGTGGGCCCCATCCTTTTTTAAAAATTGTGTTTTCTAAAATTAAAACTACAAAAAAAAATTGCTTGTAAAAAATACTAAATAAAAATTTTTCCCCTGATTTGTACAAGGGAGGTACGGAAGACTTGGGACAATGAAGGTTACCCAGGCCCGGGTTTATAGTAAATGTCCAGTTAAACTAAAATGGGGGTTGAAAGCCCCCCTTTTCCCACACTTTTTAATCTGTGGGTCAGACATTTTAAGGGTCATATTTGGGGGTACAGAAAAGTTAAAGTCATATGCCCCAAGTTAAAATTAAAATGGGGGTTTTAAAAGGGACTCCTTTTCCCAGCACTTTTTAATCTGGGGTAAACCCGGTTTTTAAGGTCTCCCTGCGGCCCGGGGGACGGGCATGGGCAATGCCCATTTTCAACAAAAATGGGGGTTCAAAGACCCCTTTTTTTCAGGCATTTTTTAAAATTTTTGGGGTTTAAACAGGTTTAATGGTCAAAATTGGGGGTACAGAACGGGGTTAGCCCATATGTCCATTTTAAACCCTAAAAATGGTGGTTAAAAGACCCCTTTTTTTCCGGCATTTTTTTTAATTTTCTGTGGGTAAAGACAGGTTTTAAAGGGTTTCAAACTGGGGATCCAGGACACCCATTTTTTACGGGGTTTCCAGTTCAAAAAAAATGGTGTTTAAAAAGACTCCTTTTCCCAGCATTTTTTAATCGTGGGTCAAAAGGGGGTTTAAGGGCCCATGTGTGGTACAAAACCCAGGTAAAGTCAATATGCCCAGTTCAACAAAAATGGGGGTTTGAAAGACCTTTTTCCCGGCATTTTAAATAAATCTGTGGGTTTCATTTCGGGTTTTAAAAGGGCCCAACTGCGGCCCCGGGATGGGCCCTAGCCCAATTTTCCATTTTTCAACAAAAATGGGGGTTTTGAAAGACCCTTTACCGCACTTTTTTAATCTGGGGGTCATTGCGGGGTTTGGGGCTCATGCTGGGGCCCCAAGGACGGGTATAGTCAATGTCCGTGAAACTAAAATGGGGGTTTTTAAAAGGACCCCTTTTTTCCCCGGCACTTTTAAATCTTGGGTCATCCCCAGGTTTGGGGTTATGCTGTGGCCCAGGACTTTTTATATCAATCCCCCAGTTCAACAAAAAATTGGGGGTTCAAAGACCCCTTTTTTCGGGCCCTTTTTTAATCGGGGGGTCAGATGGGTTTTAAGGGTCATGCTGCTTTCCAGGACAGAGTTTAGCCCAATGTCTATTTCAAAAAAAATTTAAAGGGTTCAAATAAAAATGCCTTCGGGCCTTTTTTTAAATTTTTAGGTCATGCGGGTTTTTGGGTCATGCTGTGGTACAAGACGGGGATAGTGAATGGTCTCTGATTTTCTTTCTTTGGCTTTATAACCCTAAGTCTTTTGCCAAAGATGTAGCACGTATCCAAATTTTACTGTTTGTGGATGTTAAAATTTCCCGCTTTTTCCCCCCCCCGTTTTGGGGGTAAGAAGGGAAAGGGGGTTTTTTCCCCCTCCATTTAATTTTTAAAGGGCATCGGCGTTTTAAACCCATTAACGACTATCGGAAAAAAGGGATTTATAATTTTACCCCTATCGACCCATCGACCCGAGGGGCGTTTTGTCAACTTTAAACGCTAAACACTAATCGTAATCTTAGGGCCATTTTTGTAAGAGCAACGTTGGCTCACCAGGGGCCCCCCTACGAGACAAATGACCCTATTTCCCCAAACCCCAAAAAAGGCCCCCTTTTCCCCTGTTTAAAGGGGGTGCAAAAGTGCTCCTCGTGACTAAGGGGGGCCATTTTTCCCCTCCACACACGGGGTACATTTTCCCCATTTAAGGGGGGGGTTCACACGGCACAGGACCAAAAAAACCAGGTGTTTTTCCGGCCCGGGATTTGTCCTGTTTTGTGCCCGTCCCCCGGCCGCCGGGGGTTAAAAGGTTTTTCCGCGAAAAGAGCGGGAAAAAGGGGCCTTTTCCCCCTTCCCCTTGAGAAGCAAAAGATTTCCGTCCGGTTTTTGGACGGAAAATGGTGCCCTTTCTCAAAGATTTTTTTTAGCGGACCGCGGGCGTCAAAAAAAGGGCCCGGGGGGAAAAACCCCTGCGTGGGGAATGCTGCATGGGTTTTTCCCTAGGCACCCAAATTTTGGGTAATTTTCGGCCCGGGTTTTTTTCAGGCGTCTGAAAAACCCCCAAACCGGTGAAAAAACCGGCCAAAAACCCCTGCCGGGGGACAAACCCCAAAAAGGGTTTTTTTTTTGCCCCCCCAAACCCTTTTTATCTATTTGATTTTAAAAGCCCTTGCGGGGCTTGCCCCATGTGGGGACAAAACCACCCCGGCAAATTAAGGACCCCAATCGAAAAACAGTCCCCCTATCAGATGTTTAAAAAACTTTGTTTTCCCAAATTTCCCGCCCCACTTTGATAAATTTTTAAACCTCTCCCCTCCCCCAAATTCGTTTTTTAGGTTTATTGAGCAGGTACCTGCACCGCGACGCGGGGGGGTAAAAACCGGGATAGCGACATTAATCAAAAAGGGAAAGATTTTTTGGGTTACACCCTAAAGGGATTCTAGAACCTGGTGGGTTTTAAAAAAAAGGGAAACCGACATAACCCCCTAATCTGTAGGCAAGCTTTTATAATTATGTCCAATTTTTTTTACTGTATGAGCCAAACTATAATGTGATCAGGTTCACCATTGTGTCATCTAAATATGGTGCTTTTCCTTTTCTTCAATTCTGATTACTACCCATATGCGTTATTTTGTATCGTGTAAACTCATTATAACATATTTTTCTTTTTACAGAGAAAATGAATATTGTTGAACCAGTGGTAATCTTTACATTAGTTTCCCTTTTGTTCTTATCTCTATCTTCTTATGTAACCTGTCTCTTTCTTGTTCCCATGCAACATGTTCCTCTTGTTCTCCATCTGATCGGTTCCATCTCTCTATTTTCTGCTCCCATCCCTTACTCACCGCTTTGTCTTATGCATTCTCTATGTATTTCTATGGCAGTCGCGGCGCGGCGCATGCGCAGAAGCCATTTGCCCACACTGCCCTGTCTTTCTGCATACTTCCATTTCTACGGCGCAGCCACGGGATTACTGCGCATGAGCGGTGTGCTATTTAATGGCCGCCCGCATCACGGCTCCCACTGGCGCTCACCACTACTCTCTCCGGACGACTTGTCCCATACAACTTCTCTAAAGGTAATTTTCTCTGGCGGTTCTTCTTATCAAGGAGTCTCTTTTATATGACTTTTACCTACACTTTGTCCGTCCTTCTTCTCAACAGCGCACCATTCGCATGCATGTCTCCCCCATTACGTACCTATACACTTACTGCTATTATTGGTAAGCATATTTCAGCAAGTTATCCATATTCTTCTTGTATATATAGCTATTCATTTGCTTCATTTTCCTTTAGCAGCCTATCAGTGACCTCCACAGATCCCATACCCTTTGGCTTTCTATATAGACTTTATATTACTCCTCTAGGTAAGAACATTTACCTTTTTATCCTTGTATATATTTTTTTCTTCCCATCTTCTCTCTTACCACTTTTTGCTTCATGTTTTTTTCATGTTTTCCTAAGTTTTCTAGCCTTTTTTCCTTTTTCTTTCTTTCACCCTTTATTATCTTTTCTTCTTTCTCAGCACTTTCCTGTGTTCTCGATTTTCTCTATATCTCATTCCCCTTTGCCACTCCCCTTTATATTTCCTATATATATACTCATTAGAACAAAGTAATTTACTATGGATCCTTACCTTAAAGATGTACTTGATAAAGGCTTGCACGCCGAAACGTCGTATAATCCGACATCTGATTACATTGTTCTTTCCATGGTCATAGGTTTGTAAAAAGATACATTTATTTGAGTGAATACACAAAGGAATTTTCCCTTTGATTTTGATGCTGTCTTCACTACTGCTGTAAATAAAATTCTCTTGATATATTGCATAAAAATTCCCCTTGGTGAGCAGTGGTTTTCTATTTAGACTGTTACGAGACTACGTCTCTTCCACAAGTGCACCCACTAACCTACGAAAACTAGGTGTGCGGAACCTTTTCTATACAGAATCCATTCAAAGATCTGGCCAGGAAACTTGGCATTCGCTTCAGCCATTGTAACGACATGGGTAGTGGCTCTTCTGGACCACCGAAAGCGGTGGTAGCGGCCAAGCCAGGGAGCGGGGTATAAGTAGGTCCCGGTTTTCACCAGAGCGCGCCGCAAGGCAGGATGGACTTTCTGCAGTGTGAGTCCTACCAGGTCGCTACCCCTGGCGCGACTAGCTTGAGGTGGCAGCCGAGGCGCTGCGAGGTACAGAATCGTAAGATGAAACTCGTAGTCAAAGGTCAGACCAACAGATCAGGGCAGGCGGTGGAGATTCGAGGTCAGGTAATGTTGCAGAAAGGTCGGGTACACGGGCAAAACAGGAACTGATGAACAGGGGGAAATTGATGAACAAGAATAAATATATTAACAGAGGGAAATTGATGAACAGGGGGAAATTGATGAACAGGAATAAATATATTAACAGGGGGAAATTATTGAATAGGGGAAATTGATGAACAGGTAACAGGGGAGGGCCTCCCCTTTTTCCACCTTTAACAGGGAGGGCCCCCTTTTTTCCCCCCTTTAAACAGGGGAGGGAATCTCCTTTTTCCACCTTTAACAGGGGAGGGCCTCCCTTTTTCCACCCCTTTAACAGGGGAGGGCCTCCTCTTTTTCCACCATTAACAGGGGAGGGCCTCCCCTTTTTTTCCACCTTTAACAGGGGAGGGCCTCCCCTTTTTCAACCGTTAACAGGGAGGGCCTCCCCTTTTTCCACCTTTCACAGGGGGGGCCTCCCCTTTTTCCACCTTAACAGGGGAGGGCCCCCCCCTTTTTCCACCTTTAACAGGGGAGGGCCTCCCTTTTTCCAACTTTAACAGGAGAGGGCCCCCCCTTTTTCATACAAAACCAGTTTTGGCAGCTTTGTCATTTGCTTTTTTTTTTTTTCTGTCCCATTCCAGTTTTTGTACGAATTCCATCAACAATGGGACAAGATGCAAAATAAGCACCTAAAACAATTCCTGTGTTATGGTCTCCTTCAGTTCAAGTTTCCCTACGCTGCATTTGAACAAACTGGTGTAATGCAGAAACTGGATTCAAACCACCACGTTTATACTTCATGAGTGTTTGATTGTCACTGCTGTCTTCCTCAACGGTCTTAGTATGCAGAGGCTTACCGCTCACCAAAAAACCTCCCATGCCACTCTCCACACCAATACTGCAAGAAGCACAGATTATTGGCCCCATTTCTTCGCTGCCAAGTAGCTGCTGACTGCCCTCCTCAAATTTTTCATCCTCACTGTATAGTGGCGCTGAGCCCAGACCACATAGTAGATCTCTGGCTGAGGGAACCGGATGGGACAGTGGCGGGCTGAGGACAGGTGAGGGCCGCTGACCCATTCCCAGGCCATGCCAACTAAGGGTTGTGTCTGACGTTCCCACCGACTCTTGGCTGGGGTTGTCAGATGTCATCTGGGAGGAAGTGGATGACCTAGTCAACCAATCAAGAAACCATTGGTTGCTGAGCTAACACATGGCTTTAAAACCCCAAATTCTGGCCCCCACCGATGACCCCGCTGCGACTCCCCTTGCTGTGCTGTGACCTGTTCCTGCTCCAGGAATGTTTGTGTCACTGCCACTTGCATGTGAACAGCCTGCCACCTCTCTGTCTGACATACTGTTTGTTTTAAAATGTACAGACTCTGTTTAATGAAGATCTCTGTATATGATAAATACACACCCTGTATTTGACTCCAAATGAACCCACTAACAAGCTTGGGTAACCTTGGATTAAATTGCGCTGCACAAATGGGCAGGGAAAAATTGACTTGTATGTGCCGTTTTAAAAACACTGTGTATTTTAACTGAATATAAAAAACACAAACAGGCTTAATTAACCTTCGAATATGAATTATGCTACAGGCAAAATTTCTTCTTTGGCGGTGAAATTTTTTTTTCTTTTACTGAATACGACTGCAGAAAAATACTTAGTTAACCCTTGGATGTAAATTGCGCAAAAGAAATGTGCTGCCAACAATTACCAGCTTTGTAGTGTGTTAAAACGGTGTGTATTTTACGGAACACAACAACAGAAAAACTCGTAATTAACCTTCCGATATGAATTATGCTACAGGCAAAATTTCTTCTTTGGCGGTGAAAAAAAGTTTATTTTACTGAATACAACTGCAGAAAAATACTTAGTTAAACCTCGGATGTAAATTGCGCAAAAGAAATGTGCTGCCAACAATTACCAGCTTTGTAGTGTGTTAAAACGGCATGTATTTTAACGGGAAAACAAACAACAGAAAAACTTGTAATTAACCTTCAGATATGAATTTGCTACAGGCAAGATTTCTTCTCTTTGGCGGGGAAAAGAACGTTTCTATTAGTGACCACAGCAGAAGAACAATGCTTTAATTAACCCCTGTATCTAAATTGCTCAAAAGAAATGAGCAACCAAAAATTAAGTGGTTTTTGGATTTTTAAATATTACTGTTTCTTTAACTGAATACAACAGCAACAGGCTTAGTTAACCCTTGGATATTCAATGTGCTCAAGAACTGAGCAGATATCATTAAAATGTAATGCAGCTGAATTGGACGCACACTGGACTTCAGTTCCAATACCCCACAAAATCAGAATTAGAACGGAAGAGAAGCAGTCTTTGAGACAAGCTGCGACACCCCCCAAAAAATCGCTGTATAAAAGTGAGTTTTTTAGTATGAGATATCATAAGCAGCAGCGGCAGCACCTTCCCTACACAGCACAGTGAGAGGAGTGTGAGCTGCCAGCGTCGCGCCCGGACTTATATAGTGCGGTGACGTCACAGAATCCCGCCGGTCTCTGAATGGCTTCATCTCTGCACATGTCATTTAGGTTACGCCTTTCTGCCTCCCAGACTTCATTGCCCCATGTAACGCCATGTGCTTGCAGCCATTTTATCAATCAAAAACACGCTTCGTTCCCGCGAATCACCCCAAAGTTCCGAACCGAAGTTTTCCTGAAATTCGAAACGAATTCCACTTCGTTAGAATCAATTCGCCCATCTCTACTCACTACACTCCTTGATGAATTCCTTGAGGAGTGTAGTTTCTATAATGGGTCCCTTTAGAGATTTTTTTTTAGTTTTTAGCGCCTTTAAGGCGCACAAATGAGTGCGATGAGCGGAGAAAAGCCCTCCCCCTTCCGATTCACTTGTTCATATTCCTCCCGAAAACAGGACGGAAGAATGAACATGTAGAATGTTTTTTGGGCCGCAGGCGGTTTGTGTAAAAGTTTGCGGCCGGTTTTTCAGACGGTTTTCAAAACCGCAAACTGTCTGAAAAACCGTCCGCAAATCGGTGCCATGGGGACATGGCCTTAGGCATCAAAAACCCGATATGGTGCCTATGAAAATGTTATAATAAGATGATATCTCCAAAATCCAGTAGGTGCTCCTTCAATTCTTTGGCCCGTGGCTGATTCAAATAACATACTAGGGCCACGTATGCAGGGCCGCCGATAGGGCAGTACAGGGGGTACTGCTGTATGGGGCCTTGGCAAAATTGTGGAACAATGGGGCCCGCTGGCTGCAGGCCCCTTTGTTTCACATATCGGAGCCCACTAGTGACTGGGGCCCGCGAGTGTTCAAGGCCCGGCGCGGCCCGTTAGTGACTGGGGCCGGTAGTGCTCGGGGCCCGCCGCGGCCCGCTAGTGACTGGGTCCGGTAGTGCTCGGGGCCCGCTAGTGCTCGGGGCCCGCCGCGGCCCGGTAGTGCTCGGTGCCTGCCGCGGCCCTGTTGTGTCTGGGGCCCGACACGGCCCCATTGACAGTAAACTGGACAGCGGCACCGGAGCCTCTCCTCAGCCACACAGCCTAATAACTAATAGGCTGTGCGGCCGACGAGCTTCCGGAGGAGCGCCCCCGCGCTGCCGGCATGATGACGTCACGCCGGCAGTGTCGAGGCAAAGAGAAGGATGGGCCGGGAAGAAGGAATGATAGGTAAGTAATAGCGCTATTATTTTTATTAAACATGCTTGAGGGAGCCTATATACCACCTACCTGAGGGGGCCTACATACCACCTACCTGAGGGGGCCTATATACCACCTATCTTGGGGAGCCTATATACCACCTACCTGGGGGGGCCTATATATCACCTATCTGAAGGGGCCTATATACCACCTATCTGGGGGGGCCTATATACCACCTGCCTGGGGGGGGCCTATATACCACCTGCCAGAGGGGGCCTATATACCACTAGCCGGAGGGGGACATATATACCTGCCTGAGGAGACACATATACCTGCCTGAGGGGAGCTATATACCTGCCTGAGGAGAGCTATATACTTGACTGAGGGGACATATATACCTGCCTGAGGGGTCCTATATAATACCTGCCTGAAGGAGCCGATATATACCTGCCTTACTGAGGGAGCCCATATATACCTGCCTTACTGAGGGAGCCCATATATACCTACCTTACTGAGGGGACATATATACCTGCCTTACTGAGGGAGCCCATATATACATGCCTTACTGAGGGGACCTATATACCTGCCTTATTGAGAGGACATATATACCTGCCTTACTGAGGGAGCCCATATATACCTGCCTTACTGAGGGGACATATATACCTGCTTTATTGAGGGGACATATATACCTGCCTTACTGAGGGAGCCCATATATACCTGCCTAACTTAGGAGGGAGCTATAGAGCTTACTAACTGAGGGGATCTATATACTTCTAAGTAAGGAGCTTCTGAAAAGTGAGGATTCTAATATGTGTGTGGTAAATTCTGCAGAGACAAGTGGGGGCCAGAAGAAGTCATCCTGGAAATCTGGACCAAAAGGAAAAAACAAGGGAAAGGCGACTACTTCTTCCTGCGCTGGTTCCTGGTCCGGGCGCACTCGGGTGACACTGGAGCTTTGTTGGTGTCCCTGGAAGAGACGGTAACTACGCTAGCGGCCAGATGTCCCAGAGGTCATCCCAGCCATCAATTCTCCTAGGAGCAGGTAAGAGGAACACACCATTCACTTCTTACACTGTAGTCAGCTGGGGTGCACATAGTTTGCTACTTTAACTCTTTACTTTCCTGTCTGGTTTGCCTCTTGCAGAACTTTCTGTCCAACTTTTTACAAATACAGAAAGTTTTGCAGGATGTATGGTTTACTCTACTGAAGGGCGACCTACCTAACCTAGCTATCTACAAGAGGTGGGGCGCACTACAATTGTACAAAGCTACACATTTATAGCTTCAGTACGGCAAATCTAGGCCATTACTGCTGGAACAGGTAGAGCACTTTAAAAGTGGTTTACCTGAGCCTGAAGAGTCGCTTTGTAGCTAGAAAGCGCTAAATCTATGACCCGCAGTGGACTGGGTTCATAAATCAGGCGCATTCTACACTATTTATATGTGCACAAAAATTGGCGTCTAAACGCAAAAAATCATACAAGTCGTCCAATGTGTCATTAATATCACATAGTAAGGTTCCACAAAAATAACCCCCGTTCACCCGATGTTTTTTGTTTTGTTTTGGGGGAGGTGTAGGGGGGGCCAGACACTTTTGCTGTATGTGGCCCTGAAATTCCTGATGGTGGCCCTGCACGTATGATATATTTCTAAAAACAGCAGATTCAGGGAAACATATTGAGTTGTGTATTTCTGTCATCATATACAAAATTCCATTAAATAATAGATTGAAATTGAAAATCAGCAAAAAACAATGACATTTTTAAATTTTACCACCACTTTTCATTTATTCCTGTGAAACACCTAAAGGGTTAACCGACTTTATAAGTGCTGTTTTAAATACCTTGAAGGGTGTAGGTTCTTAAATGGGGTGATTTATTGGGGTGTTTAGCATACATGCCCCTCAATTTTACATGTGAACATGTGAACTCCCTAAAAAAATTTGTGTTTGTAATTTTCATGAAAATTTGAAAAATTGCAATCATATCTGTAAGCCTCCTAACTTCCTATACAATGTTAAATAAATAAAAAGAAAATTATGCCAACATACAGAAGACATATGGTAAATGCTATTTATAAACTATTTTGTGTGGTATTACTGTCTTGATGGAGACATTTTTGAAGCTCGAAAATGGCAAATTTTTCCAAAATTTCTTGATATTTTGAAAATTTTCACAAATATACCAGTATTGTACGGACCAAAATTTCTTACTAACTTAAAGCACAATATATCTTGAAAAAACATTCACTGAATCACATGGATAGGTAAAAGCATTACAAAATTATTCTCACATAAAGTGACACATGTCAGATTTAAAAAAATTAGGGCTGTCAGGACGGTCAAAACTGGTTGGGTCCTTCACCTGTTACCGCCAATGCCAGTTTTGGCCCTCCTAACAGAGCCCCGGTTTTAAAATCTGACGTGTCACTTTATGTGAGAATAACTTTTTGAAACTTTTACCTATCCAAGTGATTCAGAGACTGTTTTCTCGTGACACATTGTGCTTTAAGTTATACAATACATTTTATACATACAATTACAGTAATACATTTTGGTCCATAAAATCCTTTTTTATTTGTGAAAAATATCTAAATATCATGAAAATGTGCAAAAATTAGCAATTATCAGAGTTCAAAAATGTCTGCGTGCAAGACAGATAGTTATTCCACTCAAAATAGTTTATAACTAGCATCTACCATATGTCCACTGTAGGTTGGCATCATTTTTTAAATGTTTTTTTTGCCACATTAGGGGGTTTAGAAATTTAATAGTCACTTTTCACATTTTCAAGAAAATTTGCAAAATAGATATTTTTTAGGGACCAGTCCAGTTCTTAGGTGGCTTTGAGGGGCTTGTATGTGAGACACCCCCATAAATGACCCCATATAAGAAACTACTCCCCTTGAAGTATTTAAAACAGCATTTAGGAGGTTTGTTACCTCCTTTTAGACTTTTCACAGAATTTAAAGCAAAGTGGAGGTGAAATTTCAATTTTTTTATTTTTTTTTGCAGATTTTCAATTTTTATTCATTATTCACTGGAACATGGTAGATGTGACCAGGTAAATGCAACTCAACATCAATTCCCCAGATTCTGACGTTTTCAGAGATATCCCATATGTGGCCCTAGTGCGCTATTTGGCTCAACCACAAGCCCCAGAATAGGAGGAGCACCTACCAGACTCTGGGGTCTCATTTTCATTATGATTTGATTTAGGAGCCGTTTCAGGTTTGCAGATGCCCTAAGGGGCTAAAACTTAATAGACTCCCCTAAAAAGACCCCATATTGGAAATTACACCACTTAAGGAATATATCCTGGGGTGTAGTGAGTATATTGACCCCACAGGTGTTTCACAAATTTTTTTCGAGTTAGGCTGTGAAAATGAAAAAAAATTTTTTTTCCAATAATCTGCAATTTTAGCTGAAAATGTTTAATTTTTACATGGAATCCTGGAAAAAAGCACCCCAAATTGTGTTACGCAATACACTACATGTGGGTGTAAACTGCTGTTTGGGCGCATGGCAGGGCGTGCAAGGGAGGGAGCGCTATTTGGCTTTTGGAATACAGACTTTGGTGGGTGCCATGTCGCATTTGCAAAGCCCCCAAAGTACCAGATCAGGTGAAACCTTCCAAAAGTTGTCCCATTTTGGATTCAACACCCCTCACGGATCTCATCTAGGGGTGTATTGTGCATTTTGGGTGCACAGGTGTTCTGTAGTTTTTTTAGCGTTGGGCCATGAAAGTGGGGGGAAAAAAACGTTCCGCCATTGTTTTTTTCATTTTTACAGTGTTCACCATACAGGATAAATGACAGGATAACTTTACTATGTGTATCGGTACAATTGCAATGATATACATTTTATATAGTTTTTTATGTTTTATTACTTTCACACAATAGAAAAGTTTATAAAAATAGCATTTTTATGTTGTCACAGTCTGACAGCCATAACTTTTTAATTTTTCAATATATGGAGCTGATTATAGGCTTTTATTTTGCGGGATGAGTTGACATTTTTTTGGTACCATTATGGGGGTGCATATGATGCATCGATCACTTCTTATTAAGGTTTTTGTGAGGCATTTTGAACAAAATACAGCAAGCCTGGTAGTGTTTTTTATTTTTATTTTTTACAGTGGTTACCCTGCAGTATAAATGACATGCTAACTTTTCTCAGCGGGTCGATACGATTACAATACCCAATTTGTATTATTTTTTTTTATGTTTTACTTCTTTTACACAATAAAAACACTTTTATTCAAAAATAATTTTTTTTGGGGGAGAAGGCTTTTTGATCGCTTTTAAATCCGTTTTTTGAAAGGCAGGGTGAAGAACATACTGCAATCCTAGTAGTGTTTTTTATTTTTATTTGTAACAGTGCTTACCATGCAGTATACGTGACAAGTTAGTTTTACTCTGAGGGTCGAGACAATTATGGAGATACCCAGTTTATATTTTTTTTATGTGGAAGCACTTTTTTTTTTTTTAAAGTGTTTTCATTGTGTAAAACAATATTTATGCATCGCTGTCTTCCGATAGCTATAAACTTTTTATGTTTCTGTATACAGAGCTGTGTAAGGTTTTTTTTTGTGGGATGAACTTATGTTTTAATTGGTACCATTTTGGTGTTTATATGAGCTTTTGATCACTTATTATTCCATTTTATGTGCTGCGGGATGAACAAAAATTGCAATTCTGTGACTTTTTCTGTTTTTTTTTTTACGGCGTTCACCGTTAATTAACATGACATATTTCTAGGGAGGGTCGTTACGCATGCGTCGACACCAAATATGGGTAATTTTACATTTTTTATCTTTTTTAGGCCGATTGCCGTTTGTAAAGGGGAAAGGGGCGGTGTACGTGTTTTTATTTTGTGTTTTTATTTTTCGTGTTTGTGTTTTACTTTTTTGCACTTTTTTAACTTTTTTACCCTGTTTTCACTTTTCCCCAGAGGGGAATTGTATGAGCAATATTCAAATCGCTCATACAATAGGAGATCAGCACACAGCATTACTGATGTGTACTGGTCTCCATGGTGACTGTCAATCACCATGCCTACTCCGGCCGTGGGGGATGCGGCATGATGACAGCGTTAATATACCGCTGGTCCCATGCCGCGATCTTGTGAGCTCGCAAGATCGCCATGACGTACCCATACTTCAATTTGTGGGAAACTCTACCCGACCTTGACGTATGGGTACGTCAAATGTCAGTAAGTAAAGGGGTTGTCTCACTACATCAAGTCATCTTACCTCAGTCCTGTTTTCTTGGTTTCAGTTTGAATTCAGGGGCGTTTTTATTGGCTTCTACTGGGCTGCAGTAGAAGCTAGGTCTATAGCTATAGCAACCAGTCCTGGCAGCCTATCGGGAGAGATTGAACAAGTCTGTAGCTATAGCAACCTGAGGAGCTGAGGCAGCACAAACAAGAGGGAATATCTAGGAATACAGTGGGGAAAAAAATATTTAGTCAGCCACCAATTGTGCAAGTTCTCCCAAATTCTTTCCAAATCAGACAATGTGATTTTCTGGATATGTTTTCTCATGTTGTCTATCATAGTTGAGGTCTACCTATGATGTCAATTATAGGCCTCTCTCATCTTTTTAAGTGGAGAACTTGTACAATTAGTGGGTGACTAAATACTTTTTTTCTCCCCACTGTAGGTAGGACACTGCTAATGGACATATATTGCAAAGTGACTTGTTTTTGCAATATCTTTAACATAAAAAGCAATCCTTATAGTGGGACAACCCCTTTAAGGGGTTAATGCTTTGAAACCCATAAGGCACGAACCAATCTCTTCCAATATTTCATTTCTGATCTCAGAGTTGCTATCAGACTGGATTTAGAATATTATATGTCTAGATACGTATTAATATTTTTTTGTTTCAGGTAGATATCTAAGCATTTCTTGAAACTCACAACTGTTCCTGCTTCAACTAGAGGCTATTCCACAGATTTACAGTTCTCATAGTGAAAAACGCTTTTTTCCTCTGGAGATTGAATCCTTTTCTCCAGCCAAAGGGAATGTCCTCTTGCCTTTTGAGCGGGCTTTACATGAAAAAGTTTTCCCCCATACTTTTCATTGGGGCCATTTATATATTTATATAAATTAATCATGTCTCCCCAGAAACATCCTTTCTCACAACTAAATAAGTTAAATTCTTTTAACCTCTCCTCATAACTAAGATGCTCCATTCCCCTTATAAGTTTGGTTGCTCGTCTTTGCACTCCATCTTGCTCCATTACATCCATTCTATAAAATGAAGCCCAGAACTGAACAGCATATTCCAAGTGAGACCGCACCAATGCTTTATACAGCGGTAATATTATATCCTTATCCTGCGAGTCCATGCCTCTTTTAATACACACCAATATCTTGCTTGCCTTAGAGGCAGCTAATTGACACTGCATGCTGTTCTGTACTGTATGATTTACAATAACGCCCAGATCTTTCTCAACAAGAGATTCTCCCAGGTTTTTTTTCCCCCTATGACATATTATGCCTGCAGATTATTAGTACCAAGATGAAGAACTTCCATATTTATCCATATTGAACCTCATTTGCCAAGTGGTTGCCCAAACACTCAATGTGTTCAGGTCTGCTTGCACTTTATAAACATCTTCCATAGATTGCACTACTCTACATAGCTTGCTGTCTTTTGCAAAAATAGAAACAGTGCTATTAATCCCCTCCACTATATCAGTGATAAATACACTGAATAAAAGAGTACCCAGTACTGAGCCTTGGGGAACAACCCCTCGTAACTGGGGACCACTCAGAGTAGGTGTCATTTACCACCACTCTCCGATAGCCAGTTTTTAATCCAATTACACACTGTTATTTCTAACCCAATGGATTTTAATTTACCCAATAAAAGCTTATGAGAGACAGTGTCAAACGACTTTTCAAAGTCTAAAAACACTATATCAACAACTTCCCCGCTATACAGGCTTCTACTCACCTCTTCATACAAACAGATCAGGTTGGTCTAACAACTTCTGTCCTTAGTCACTTATAATGTTATATTCAGCCACATATTCCTGTATATAGTCCCTTATGAGCCCTTTGGAACCTTTTTTGAAGATAGGAACTACATTTGCCTTGTGCCAGTCTCCTAGCACTATAATAGTCACCAGAGAATCTCTAAATATCATATACAGGGGCACACCAAGCTGAGATATGTAAGAACTCTTGGATGTAAGCCATCTGGGCCTGGAGTCTTGTTCACATTCATTTAACTTGGCTTAAGTTTATTTACCTTGGCTTGGACCATTTCTACACTCAGCCAATTTATTATATTTATTGGTGAATTAACAGTATTGGCACTGCCAATCTCTGCACTGGGCCTTCCCCATCAGCTCTAGCACTGCACGTATTAGTACTGACACCACCTACATTAGCTACTTTCTCTTTCGTTTGTATATACAGAGCTTTTTTTACTCCTGGTTGTCATTTGTAGGAAAAGACTACATTTAATAGATATTCTGTAGAAAACATTTCTATTTCTACCCCTGGTTGTCAGAAAGGACCACATTTATTTGATAATCCGTAGAAAGTTATTCTATTTGTACTCCTGGTTGTCAGTTAAGGGAAAAGACCACATTTAAGAGATATTCCGTAGAAAACACTTCTATTTCTACCCCTGGTTGTCAGAGAGGACCACATTTTTTTTATAAACCGTAGATAATTATTTTATTTATATCCTAGTTGAGTTTGGGAAAAGACCACATTTCGAGATATTCCTAAAAAAAAATTTATTTCTCCCCTGGTTGTCAGAAAAGGACCAATTTCTTTGAGAAACCATAAAAAATTTATTCTATTTCTACCCTGGTTGTCGTTTGGGAAAAAAAGCCCATATTTCAGAGATACTCCTAAAAAAACATTTTTATTTTACCCGGGTTGTCAGAGAGGACACATTTATTGATAATGGGTAGAAAATTTTTCTATTTGCATCCGGGTTGTGTTGTGGGTTAAGCCCCTTTTTCAGGAAATTTTTAGAAAACATTAATATTTTTCCTAGTTGTCGAAAGGGGACCACATTTCTTTGAAAACCCTAAAAAATTATTCTATTTTTTAATTCTGTTTTAGTTGTGGGAAAAGCCCACTTTTCAGAGAATTCTGTAGAAAACTTATTTTTCTACCATGTTTGTCAAAAAAGGCCCACTTTTTTGATAATGCTTTGAAATTTTGGATTTACTCCCTGTTTTTAGTTGGGGGAAAAAAAGCCCAATTTTAGGATTTTTCTTAAAAAAAAAATTTATTTCTATCCGGTGTGGTTGTCAGTTGCAGAAAAGACAATTTTGTGGGTAACCCGTAGAAAAAAATATTCTTTTTGTACCCCTGGCTGTAGTTGTGGGAAAAACCACATTTCAGGTTTTCCCGCGGGAAAAAATTTCTATTTTAAATTGTTTTCAAAAAGGACCTATTTTTTGTAACCCGTGGTATTATTGTATTTGTACTCCTGGCGTCGTTGTGGGAAAAGACTACATTCAGAAATTTTTCCGTAAAAAACATTGCTATTTTTCCCCATGGTTGTCAGAAAGGACCACTTTTTTTGTTAATCCGTGAAAAATATTTATTTTATCCTGGTTGTGGGTTTTTGGGAAAACACACATTTCAGAGATATTCCATAGAAAAAAATTTCTATTTCTAGCCTTTTTTGTAAGAAAGGACCAAATTTTTTTTAAATTTAATTGTAGAAAATTTTTGTTATGTTCCCCTGGGTGTTGTGGGGAAAGATTTCTATCGGATATTCCGAAAAAAAAAAAAACATTTTTTTTTTTTTTTCCCCTTGGTTGTCAGAAAGGCCCTTTTTTTGTAATCCATAGAAAATTATTTGTTTTTACTCCTGGTTTTCAGTTGTGGGAAAGACCACATTTCGGGAAAATTCTTTAGAAAACATTACTATTTCACCCCGGGTTTGTAAGAAAGGCCCAAAATTTCTCTGATATCCGTAAAAATTATTTATTTTTACTTCTATTTGTCGTTGTGGGAAAAAGACCTTTTTCAGAGATATTCCGAAAAGGTCATTTCTTTTTTTAAAACCTTGTTTTTCGAAAAAAAACCCTTTTTTTTGATAATCCATGAAAATTATTCTATTTGTTTTCCCTGGTTTTCAGTTGTGGGAATAAGCAAATTTCGGATATTCCATGAAAACATTTCTTTTTCGACCCCCCGTTTGCAGAAAGGACCACATTTCTTTGAAAATCCGTAGTGTCGTTGTGGGAAAAAAAAATTTTCAGAGATACTTTAAATATTTTTTTTTCTACAAGGTTGTTGAAAGGAAAAAAATTTTTTTGTAACCTTAGAAAATTTATATTTGTACTTTTTGGGTAGTACTCCTTGCTGTTCTTTTGGATCTTTGCAGTGTTTGAACTGTTTTCCCCAAATTCCTCGATGCTCAGTGCATTGGTCTCCAGGACACCGCTTCGTTTGGGTTTCTCTTTTCCCTGTCTGATCGTTTTCAGTTTTCTTTTTTGGGTTTCTACCCCCTTCCTTCCTCTTGTGTTGAGTCCTGGGGATCGTTCTGGTCCTTCCTCTTTTTCATTGGACATACCCCCCATTGGACAAACCATCAGCGTTTGGCTTCCAGTACCATTCTATGCTGATGACCCCCAATTTTTTTACACCCCCTCCGGAAATAGCCCTACTTCCTACAAAACCCCAGTGATGTCTGTCTGTGTCTGACATATGCCCTTCCCCATCTGAAAAAAAACCCCTCACTAAAACGAACTTCTTGTCTTTCCGCCATTAGAAACCCAAAACCCCCCCCCCCTCCTGCTTTTTTCTTTTTCTGTTTTGGGGGTCCCACCATTTCCCCTAGGCGAAGGCCCGCTGTCTGGGATTTTTATTAGATTCTGATTGCCTTCAACCATATATCCAACCCCTTGCCGCTCCTGTCACGCACCCAGAAAATCTCCGAAAATCCGCCCCGGTTTTCTATGGGGGAAAAACAATTCAAACCCTTTTCTTTTGGCCCTTTTTTATTTTCTCGTCTTGAATTTACTGTATTTCCCATTGCTAATCGGTTCTCCCTCCCCTTTTAAAACTCGGGCCCTCTTCAATCGTCGAATGCAGCAGCCCGGCTCATTTTTTTCCCCTCCCGGGCCGCTTTTCCAAACCCGCCCCCCTTTCCGCTGTGCCCAGTCCTGCCCCGGGTTTACCCTATTCAGTACAGGTTCCCGTATAAAACTCAGAATTTCTAAACTCAAAAAAGTTTTCCTCCCAACCGGGGGGCCGGGAAAATGGGACTAAAACCCACCCCGGGCACTAAACCCCCCACCCCCCCCCAAATACAATATCCCCCTTAGTTTTTTTCCCCTTTTGTTCCCCTCGCCACTTTCTAAAATAAAACTACATTTAAAAGGGGGTTTACAAAAAAATTTTTTTTGGGGGCTTTTTTTTATTTTATTTTTGGGGGGTTTTTTTTGTGCTAAAAGGCAGAGCAGTTAATGCTGTACATTCTCACCAAAAAAGCATCAAAAAATACTTCAAAACCACTCCCTGTGAAAGCCCAACCCTTTAAACAAAAGCAAGAGAGAAACCAGGGGCAAAAAACCCCTCATCACAAAAGTTCGGGTTTTGCTCTTGCTTTTAAATTTTCCCGGGCAAAACACCCAAAATGACACACTTAAGTTTCCCCCCAAAAAACCCAACTTTAACCTACAACCCCAAACCAAATCAATAAACCAGTAGTCGGGGGGGTCACCATTACAGGGTTTTCAAACACTAAATTCAACACAAAAAGGAAAATGCCCCCCTTGAAAATCAGGACTCCGGGAGATGCCCTTTTCCTGATGGGGAGTTTTTCTTCTTCCCCTTTTTTTCCCAAATTCTGGCCCAAACCCTCCATGATGTTTCCGGGATGGGGTTGTTCCCTTCCATTTTTTCCTGTCCAGTTACCAGCATGCAGGGGTCTTTTTTCAGTAGTCCCTACTGGGCCTTTGTTGAATTTCCCCAAAAAATTTCTTTTCTTAGGCCCCCTCTCTCTTCCGGGCACTTTCCTATTTCATTCCCCAAACAGTGATGTTTTAGCCTTTAAAAATTAAAAATTTTAAAAAAATGTTAGATAAGCCCCATGTAAATAGGTAGACCCCCTTTTGGGTTTGGGTTAAACAAAGGCCCCTTCCATTCTTTTGGGTGGGTTTAAAAACAAAAGGGCCTACCTTTTTTTGTAACTGTCCCCTGTAATTACCCAGGTAGGGCCAAGAAATTTTAAAGATATGTCAGGGCCGAAAATTTAGCCGGGGTGGGGTCAGGGGCAGTAATTCCCCCAGGCCCGGGGGCCAGTAAGTAGGCAGGCAGGGCCATTTAAAGGGTGGGCCCGGGGCCGTATAAAAGGGGGGAAGAAGGGGCAGGGGGCATTTAAAATTAACCCAAAAGGCAGGGCCCACTTATAGGGTAGGCAGGGTTAGTTATATAGCCCGGGGAATGGGCACTTTTTAGGTAGGGGGGACGGTAGTTTTTAAATAGCCAAGGCAGGGGCGGGGTATATACCAGGCAGGGGCCACTTGGGAGGGGTAGGCATGGGGCAGTATATGGGCCGGGCAGGTCCACTTAGAGGAAAGGGCAGGGGAAATAAAATACCCCAAGGCGGTCCACTTAGGGGTAGGCCAGGGGCATTTATATAGCCGGGGCGGGGCCCCCTTATGGGTTTGGGGGCAGGGCTGTGTTCAAAGGCGGGGGCAGGTCCTATTAAGGGTTTGGAAAAAGGGGCATTTAAAAAGCCGGGGCCGGGGTCCCTTAGAGGTAGTCAGGGCAATATAACCACCGGCCCTTTTAAGGTACAAACTTTTTCCCAAGGGCTGGCCACTTAAATTTCCAACGGGGCCAATCACAGGGGAAAAAACCCGTTTTGGGCCAGGCAGGGGGCAAAAATTTCCGGGGGCAAGTTAAACCGGGGGCATCATTTTAAAAAAGGGGGGGTGATTTGGGGTGGCCCCTCTTGATGTGGGGGTTTTTTTTGGTTTTTGGGCCGGGAATGGGCTAGAAATTTAAAAAAACGTTCCTTGGGGGATTTTAGAAAAAAACCTGGGTTTTTAAACAGAGAAGGGGCCGAACAAAGAAAACCCAAGGAGTGGCGCCTTGGGCCGGAAAAGGCCTTGTTGAGCGAGGTCAAAGGGGAAGGGAGATGGTTGAGGGATAGAAAGGAAAAAGGACCAAAAGAGAAAAAGGTAGGGGGGAAGAGCCAACTTAAAGAGGGTACGGGGAATTTTAAAGGAGAGGGGTTAAGGGGAAAAGAAAAAGGGGGAACTTTTAGAAAAACAGGGAAAACGGGGGGCCCAATTTAAGTTTATTAAAAATTTTGGCGAAAAGGGAAAAAGGGGGGGGAGGGAAGGGGTTTTGGGACTGGGAAAGGGAGGAAGGGGGAAGGGTCAAAAAAAATTGAGGGAAAACCCGTTGTAAAACGGAGGTGGGGTTGGGTTTTGGGAGGGGGGGGAAATTTTTTTTTAAAAAAAGGGAAAAGGGTACAAATTGGGGAGGTTTTTGAACCCGGTGGAATAAGGGGGGAAGAAGAGGAGGGGGGTTTGGGGGAAAATTTGGGCAAAATGGGGGGAAATTTAAAGGGGAGTGCCAAAAAAGTGCCGGGGGTGAACCCGGGGGGAAAGGGCTTAAAAGGAGGGAGGGTTTAGATTTAGAAGAGGGATTAAGGGTGGCATAGGTATAAGGAGGAGGGGCCGGGAGTACCAGGGGGGGCGAGTTAAAAGGAAAGGGAAGGGGGCAGGTTAATAGGGGCAGGGATTTAAGGATAGGAGGGGATTTTAGAATAGAAGGCGGGGGAATTAAAAGGGATGGGGGAAAGGTAATATACGGAGGGGTTTTTTGGAGGGGAAAGGTTGAGAGAGGAGGCGGGGCCTTTAGTGAGAGAGAAGGGGGATATAAGAGGAGGTAAATTTTAGAGGTAGGGGAAAGGGGCAGTATATGGGTTCGGGCAGGTCCATTTTTAGAGGTAAACCCGGGGGGGGCAGTAAATGACCCGGCAGGGCCCCATTATAGGTAGGCCGGGGAAATTTTATGGGCTGGGCAGGGTCCATTTTTAAAAGGTTTGGCAGGCGGCAAAAATTGAAACCAAAAGGGAAAGGGGAGTAAAATAGCCAGGGGGGGGCTTGTATATAGCCAGGCAGGCCCCTTTAAAGAAGTGGGGCCAGGGCAGTATAAAACCCCCGGGCGGGCCCCCAAACTTAGAGGTGGGGGCAGGGGGAATTTATATAGCCAGGCGGGCCCCCTTAAAAGGGAAAGGCGGGGCAGTATTTAGGGGGCCCGGGGGCAGTATGTTGGGCAGGCAGGGGAAAGTAAAATTAGCCAGGCAGGCCCTTTTTTTAAAAAGGGTTTGGGGCGGGGTTTAAGTATTTTAGCCTGGGGGGCCCCAATTTAGAGGAAAGGGAAAGGGGCATTTATATACCAAGGGGCAAGGGCCTTTTTAAAAAGGTAGGGCAGGGGCAGTATATACCCAAAGGCGGGGGGCCCCCTTAGAGGTGGGGGGCAGGGGACGAAATATGGGACGGCGGGGCGGGGAAAATGGGCCGGGGGAAAAGGTCCGTTGTGAGTTAGGAGGGCCTTATATACGCCGGGCGGGTCAACTTAGGGGTAGGCGGGGGGGCATTTTTATATCGGGGCAGGTCCATTAGGGGAAGGCGGGGGGAAAGTATAAAAGGCCGGGCAGGGCCACCTTTGGGTTTAGGCAGGGGCCAGTTTATGGGGGCAAGGCGGGTTTCCACTTAGGGTAGGCAGGGGAGTATATACCCAGGGCAGGGGCAGTAAAAATGGGCCGGGGTAGGGGAGTATATAGCCAGGCAGGTCCACTTGAATTAGGAAGGGGTATTTTAGGGCCAGGCGGGGGCCCACTTAAGGGTAGGGCGGGGGAAGTTTATTACCCAGGCGGGGCCCAAAACTTTTAGGTAGGGGCGGGCAGTATATAGGGAGGCAAGGGCGGGTATGTAGGCGGGCAGGGGCAGTATTTTAGCCAGGCAGGGGTCCACTTAGAGGTAGGCGGGGGTTTTTAAAATTGGGAAAGGCAGCCTTTCCCCCCTTGGGAGGTAGGGCGGGGGAAAGAAATATGGGCCAGGCAGGGGCCACTTATGGGAAAGGCCAGGGCGGGTTTTTAGGGGGGCAGGCCCAAACCTTAGAGGTAGGCAGGGGGGGGAAAAATAATAGCCCAGGAAGGTCCTCTTAGGGGTTTAGACAGGGCAATAAAAAGGCCAGGCTGTGGCTTAGAGGTAGGCGGGGGCAGTATTTAGCCAGGGCGGGGCCACTTATGGGGTGGGGCGGGGCTGTTTTATAAAAACCGGGCAAGCCAGTATGTCCCCCCTTGGCAGGGGCCCGTATAAAAGCCGGGAAAAGGGGCTTAAAAATAGCCAGGCAGGGTCAACTTTAGGGGGGCCCTGGGGCAGTATATAGCCAGGCAGGGCACTTAGGGGTGGCGGGGAAACAGTAAAATGCAAAGGCGGGGCCGTATATACCCAGGAAGGTCCAAAAGATGTAGGCAGGGGCCGTATATAGCCGGGGCAGGTCAACTTAGAGGTGGGCAGGGGGGAGAAAATATATTTTTCGGGGCGGTCCATTTTAGGGGAAGTGGCGGGGCAGTATAAAAGGCCAGGGCGGGGCCATTTTAAGGTAAAGGCAGGGCATTTATAGGAAGGGCGGGTTCCCATTAAAGAGGTAGGCCGGGGCTTATTACCCCGGGGGCAGGGGCGTTTATACCGGGGTTGGGGGCAGTAAAATAGCCAGGCAGGTCCACTTGAAGAAAGGCGGGGGGCGTATAAAAAGCCGGGGCAGGGGCCATTTAAGGTAGGCAGGGGAAGTATATAGCCCAGGCAGGGTTTTTTTTAAAAAGGGTAGGCCAGGGCAGTATAAAAGGCAGGCAAGGGCATTTTTTAAAGGCGGCAGGGGGGCAGTATTTTTTGGGGCCAGGCAGGGGCCACTTGGAGTTTTGGGCGGGGGCTTAAAATTTACCGGGGCGGGCCCTTTTAGAGGTAGGGCCGGGGGCTTTTAAAATTAGCCGGGGGCGGGGGCCCACTTATAGGTGGGCCCTGGGCCCAGTATATAGGCGGGGCAGGTCCATTTAAAGAGGTAGGCGGGGAAAGTAAAAAGGCCAGGGTGCAGGGGATTTTAAAAAAAATTAAATTGGGGGCCGGGAAAAGAGGGGGGCTTTTTAAATTTATATAGCCAGGCAGGTCCACTTGGGAAGGAGGGCAGGGAAATTATTTAAAGCCGGGCCGGGGGCCAAACTTAGGGGTGGGGCAGGGGGAAAGTTTTATAGGCCGGGGCAGGGCCACTTTATTTTTTTACGGGGCCCAGTATAAAAAGGCAGGGGGCTGGGGCAGTTTTGTACCCCCGGGGGGGGAGGGGGCAGTTTTATACCCCAGGCAGGGGCAGTTTATAGCGGGGCGGGGGCCCATTTAAAGGGGTTAGGTAGGGGCCCGTATTTAGCCAAGGCAGGTCCATTTTAGAGGTAGGGCAGGGGCAATTTTCCCGCCTGGGCGGGTTCCACTTAGGGGTAGGCGGGCCCATTATATAGCCGGGCAGGGCCACTTTTTGGGTGGGCCCGGGGAAGTTTAATAGGGGCAGGAGATCCATTTAAAGGGGGAAAAGGAAAAGGCGTAAAATGGGCCCGGCAGAGCAGTTTTAAAGCCAGGTAGGGGGGGGATTTAATTTTGCAGGCAGGTCATTTAAAAAGGGGGGCCAGGGGCAGTATTTTGGGCCAGACGTGCACTTAGAGGTGGGGCAGGGCAGTATATACCCAGGCAGGGTACATTTGGAGGTAGGGAAAAGGGGCATTTATATGGGGCGGGCAGGGGCCACTTGGGAGGTGGGAAAGAAGGAAGTAAAATGGGGCCAGGCAGGGCCTTTGAGGTGGGAAGGGCGGGGAAATTTAAATGGGGCCAAAAGGGCATTTTTTTTTCCCCTTTAAAAGAGGAAAGGGCAGGGCAAAATTATAGCCGGGCTTTGTCCCCTTAGGGGTAGGCAGGAGTAAGTAAAATTAGGCCGGGAAAGGTCCCTTTTGGGAGGTAGGCAAGGGGCGTAATGGGCCAAAGGGCAGGGCCATTTGGGAAAGGTTTAGAGGGGGGCAGTATTTTTTTAAAGCCAAAACGGGGGCGGGCATATACCCAGGCAGGGTTTATTTAGAGGTAGACAGGGGCAGTATATAGCCAGGCGGGGGGCCCACTTAGAGGTAGGCGGGGCGGTTTTAAAGGGCCGGGGCATGGGGGGAAAAGATTTTAAAAAAACAAAAAAAACCCTTACTCCCCTTTATTCTCCCTCCTCTTCTCCCACGTCCGTCCTGAGCCGGTCCGCCCTCACCAAAGTGGGGGGCCGCGGGGGGCGGCCCCGGGGGGATAAACGTATCCCCTTTCGCGCACCTGCCCTGGCGGCCCCCGGGGGGAGCTGAACAGACCAGAATCAAAAGACCCCGGGCTTTTTCCAAGCCTGGGCCGTGTTTGCACCGCGGCGGTGCGAGGGCCCGGCCGTACGGTGCATGGCGGGGTCGGTGACGGGCCGGGGCACCCGAGTGGCGGGGGGGCCTGTGGGCCCCCCTGGCACGGGGGTTTCCGGGGGATCGCATAGGGGCGCCCCGGGTTGGGGCCGGCCCCTGTCCGTACGCACGGCGGCATTTGGGGCCCGCTGGGGGAACTACCAGCCCCCTCGGCGGGAGATCCCTATTCCGGGGTCCGGCCCCCTGCCCAAACAAAAAACCTGAACCCCCCTTATATCCCCTCCCTCGTCCTGTCTCCACCCGCCCCCGGGCTCCTTTTCCCCCGCTCTGCGGGCTGTTTTCAGGTTACACTCCGCGCCCCCTCCGAAAATCTCTTGCCCCTACCCCAAGATTTCACACGTGTGGCACCATTTTCCCCTTGGAAAAAATTGCTCCCGCGGGCAAATCGGCATATTCAAACAACCTTCTTTAAGTTTTAAGAGGGCCCTTAGAAACACAATTTTCTCGGGGTTTTCAAACCAAACCCCCAAACTCCCTATCACACAAAATCTGTCACCCCCTACACTAGGGCAAACCCCACAGGGAGGCCTTTATCTGTAATAGTTGAAACTTTCAGGGTGGCGGGGCTCATCCATTTTTAAATGTAAACCCACCCCCTATTTAAATGAAACAGGGGTTTGGACCATCATAAATTTTGGCATTTCTCCCCGTTTGTTTCACCAATACACCCCTAATAGTTTTTTAAAAGGCTCTCCCCGACCCTAGGGAAAAATATTCCGTAAAAAAAGACCACATTTCAGAGAAATTCTTTAGAAAACATTACTATTTCTACTCCTGGTTGTAAGAAAGGACCACATTTCTCTGATAATCCGTAAAAAATTATTCTATTTTTACTTCTAGTTGTCAGTTGTGGGAAAAGACCACTTTTCAGAGATATTCCGTAAAAGTCACTTCTATTTCTACCCTTGGTTTTCAGAAAGGAACACATTTTTTTGATAATCCATAGAAAATTATTCTATTTGTATTCCTGGTTTTCAGTTGTGGGATAAGACCACATTTCAGAGATATTCCATAGAAAACATTTCTATTTCAACCACAGGTTGTCAGAAAGGACCACATTTCGTTGATAATCCATAGAAAATTATTCTATTTGTACTTCTGGTTGTGAGTTGTGGGAAAAGACCACATTTCTTTCATAATCTGTAGGAAAATATTCTATTTGTACTCCTGGTTGTCAGTTTTGGGGAAAGACCACATTTCAGAGATATTCCATAGAAAACATTTCTATTTCTACCCCCTGTTGTCAGAAAGGACCACATTTCCTTGATAATCTGATGAAATTTTTTTACTCCTGGTTGACAGTTGTGGGAAAAGACTACATTTCAGAGATATTCCTTAGAAAAAAAAATTGTTTCTTCTCCTGGTGTGGCTGTCATTTGTGGGAAAAGACCATATTTCTTAGATAATTTGTAGAAAAAATATTCTATTTGTACTCCTGGTTGTCAGTTGTGGGAAAAGATAACATTTCAGAGATATTACATAGAAAACATTTCTGTTTCTACTACTGGTTTTCAGAAAGGAGAACATTTTTTTGATAATCCATAGAAAATTATTCTATTTGTACTCCCGGTTTTAAGTTGTGGGAAAAGACTACATTTCAGAGATATTCCGTAAAAAACATTTCTATTTCTACCCTTGGTTGTCAGAAAGGACCAATTTTTTTTGATAATCCGTAGAAAATTATTGTATTTTTAATCCTGGTTGTAAGTTGTGGTAAAAGACCACATTTCAGAGATATTCCTTAGAAAAAGAATTTTATTTCTTCTCCTGGTGTGTTTGTCAATTATCGGAAAAGACCACATTTCTTAGATAATTTGTAGAAAAATATTCTATTTTTATTACTGGCTGTCAGTTGTGGGATAAGACCACATTTCAGAGATATTCCGTAGAAAACATTTCTATTTGTAACGGCCGGGTTAGTGGATCCATTGGACCACCACAAGCGATGGCAACAACCGCGTCAGGGAGCGGAGTCTAAGTAGGTTCCGGTTTTCAGCAGAGCCCGCCGCAAAGCGGGATGGACTTGCTGCGGCGGGAGTCCTACCAGGTCGCTATCCCTGACGCGGCGGGCTTGCGGCGGTGGCCGAGGTGCAGCGAGGTACAGAATCGAGAGACGAGAACCGTAGTCATGGGCAGGCAGAAAGGTCAGGGCAGGCGGCAGAGATTCGGAAGTCGAGAAACGTAGCAGGAGGTCGGGTACACGGCAAGGCAAGAAGACACTTAGGAACGCTTTTTCTAAGGCACGGGGTAACATAGATCCAGCAAAGAAGTCCCATGGACAGAACCAATATATAGGGGCAGTGCCCAGCAATAGCCAATTACCGGCGCGCTGGCCCTTTAAATTTACAAGAACGAGCGCGCACCCTAGGGAACGGGCGCACGCGCCTCGGCCAGCAGAGAATGCGGACTGAGCAGGAACGCGGTCTGGTAAGTAGTTAGAGCGAGTGCGCCCGTAGCTCACCCCGCGGCGCTACCCGTCCCGGGCAGGGACCCCGGAGAGGGCGCACTGGTGCGCCTGCGGCCCGTGGGCCGGAGTGCGGCGCCACCCGCTACACTATTTCTACCCTTAGTTGTCAGAAAGGACCACATTTTTTTGATAATCCATAGAAAATTATTATACTTGTACTCCTGGTTGTCAGTTGTGGGAAAGACCATATTTTAGAGATATTTCTTAGAAAAAAAATTCTATTTCTACTCCTGGTGTGGTTGTCAGTTGTCGGAAAAGACCACATTTCTTAGATAATCCATAAAAAAATATTCTATTTTTACTCATGGTTGTCAGTTGTGAGAAAAGATAACATTTCAGAGATATTACATAGAAAACATTTCTGTTTCTACTACTGGTTTTCAGAAAGGAGAACATTTTTGATAATCCATAGAAAATTATTCTATTTGTACTCCGGTTTTCAAGTTGTGTGGCACATGACTACTTCAGAGATATTCCGTAAAAACATTTAATTTTCTACCCTTGGTTTTCAGAAAGGACCAATTTTTTTTGATAATCCGTAGAAATTATTGTATTTTAATCCTGGCGTTGTCAGTTGTGGGAAAAGACCACATTTTCAAAATATCCTTATAAATTTTTTTTTTATTGTCTAACTCTGGTGTTCTTGTCAATTGTCCCCCGGAAAAGACCACCTTTCTAGATAATTTGTAGAAAAAATTCTCTTTTTACTACTGGTTGTCAGATGTGTGATAAGACCAAACATTTCAGAGATATTCCGTAGAAAACATTTCTATTTTGTAACGGCCGGGTTAGTGGATCCACTGGACCACCGCAAGCGGTGGCAACAACCGCGCCAGGGAGCGGAGTCTAAGTAGGTCCCGGTTTTCACCAGAGCCCGCCGCAGCAAGTCCATCCCGCTTTGCACGGGGTAACATAGATCCAGCAAGGAAGTCCCGTGGACCAAACCAATATATAAGGGCAGCGCCCAGCAATAGCTAATTACCGGCGCGCTGGCCATTTATATTTACAAGAAGAGAGAAATGCGCGCTCCCTAGGGAACCGGGTGCGCGTGCCTCGGCCAGCAGAAGATCGAGACGAGCAGGAACGCGGTCTTGGAAGTAGTTAGAGCGAGTGCGCCCGTAGCTCACCCCGCGGCGCTACCCGTCCCGGGCAGGGACCCCGGAGAGGGCGCACGGGTGCGCCTGCGGCCCACGGGCTTGAGTGCGGCACCACTCGCTACACTATTTCTACCCTTAGTTTCAGAAAGGACCACATTTTTTTGATAATCCATAGAAAATTATTATATTTGTACTCCTGGTTGTCAGTTGTGGGAAAGACCACATTTTAGAGATATTTCTTAGAAAAAATATTCTATTTCTACTCCTGGTGTGGTTGTCAGTTGTCAGAAAAGACCACATTTCAGAGATATTCCGTAGAAAACATTTCTATTTCTACCCTTGGCTGTCAGAAAGGACCAACTTTTTTTGATAATCCATAGAAAATTATTTTGTTTGTACACCTGTGTCAGGAATCTCCTGCTATGACTTGGAACTTGTTTACTGTGTTTGCCCTTAAGTTTGCCCTCAGTCAAGATGGTGGATCGTGTCTCAGCTGGGTCCATCTTGTTCCTGTTTTTTTTGTCGCATATATAAACCCCTAAAACCCTGTTATCATTGCTTGAGTATTGTGTTTAAGCTCCTGCTGTGCAGCCCTTACCCTGGAACTTGCTTCCCTGTTATTCCTCACCTTTGCGGTTTACCCTGCAAATTCTAAACCTAGTGTTTTTAAATGTGCCCCTTGACTTGCCTAGGACCCAGTCTACTCTCTGCTGCCTCCTTTTCCCAGTCTGCATTGGCCTTCGCTGTGTTAAAGCCGCCCTAGCCATTGGATTCCAGCTGTATCACTAGTATCGTGACAGGTACTCAAGCCAAAAAAGGAGTGCGGGGGCTGGAAGTCCGGGGAAGCTGCATCAAACGCTTCGATGATGGCTAACATGCGCACCGAGATGCAAGCATTAAAAGTCAAATGTGACGTTATAAAAGGCCCGATGGCCATAATATCCAAGGTAGGGCAAGCGATTCAGGAACTACGTGAACGATGCCGTTTATCCGACCGATGGTCCCTGGAGAGTCAACCTCTGGAACACCCATTGGTGCCGTCAGGCCCAAATTGCCCCCTTCGATTCGGGGGAGACGCGACAAACCCCGGGGTTTCCTAAAAAAATGTGGGCTATACTTCGACCAAACCCTGCGAATTTCCTCCGCAGATCGAAGGGTTTGTGTATTTTATCTGCGAACACAAAGATGCGGGGGCTAGCCTTTAAATTGAAACTCAAGAGCCCTAAATCACCGGGGAAGAGTTCATCGCGCCAGATCAGATGTTTGACGACCCCAAATCGCGGTGCTACGTAAAGCTGCAAATATCCTTGCCCCCAAGGCAAACCCCCAGGCTGAGTATGCCATGGAGTTAAAGAGGGGGCAGTCACACCAAGGGAATGACGCAGCGAAATTGTCTTTTTTTAAAAAGGGACTTGCAGTGCAGTAAAGGATGAATTTCCCGTGCAAGGCCCTTTGGTTGAGGGCCTTCTTTAAAATCACTGATCCGAATCGTTTCCCAGTTCTGAACGACGACAGGAGAGGGGGGGGTACTCTAAATTTTTGTACCAAGCGTCCTCGCCCGGTCCCTGTCGTTTTCCCAAGGCCCTCAAGGGAAACCCACAGAGAGTCGGAAATTGACCTATGCAAGTCGATTCCTTATTAAAGCGTAGGGCCGAAAAAAGGGGGCATCGGCCCCGGGACCTATGCTTTATTGTGGAAAGTCTGACCACTTTTTACAATCCCCCTAGCCGCCCACGGAGATGGGGCACCCATCATGGACCCTGACTCCTCAGATGAAAACCATTGCTTCAGAGACCGAGTTATTAAAAGAGCAGTTGTCCATTCCATTCTCAGTGCACCTCATATTAGAAAGAAAAAAAAGCCCATTGTTTCCTTCCCCCATAAAATTCCCGGGTTTAATTTCCAATGGGTATTACTCAGCTATGGTAGAACGGGGGCGAGTGGCAATTTCAGGGACTGCCCTTTGCTCAGAAGCAGGGGGTTTTAAGATCCAGAAAAAACCCTCACCTGTGGTAAGGGAAACTGTAGATGGATCTCCAAAACCCCCGGGCCAGTGGACCAGAGACGAACCATCGAGTCATTATGACATCCCACTGTAAAGTTGTCTTTCTACTGACCCTTTCCCCCCCAATTCCCTGTCATCCTGGGCCCACCGGGGCTGCAAGCCAGAACCCGTTTTAAACGGGGAAACCAGGAAAAAGCTTCCCAAGGGGATGTCCTTTCCTCAGTCACTCTGAACAAGGCCCAGAAAATCCGTCAAGAAAACAAAATATTGAGTACCCTCGGAATACAGGAATTTGCAGACTCCACAACAAAATGAGACCGCCCCCCCCACATCGACCCTATGTTTCCCCCATAATTTGCCCCCAGGTCCCTATACCTTTCGGAAATTTTCCCCCTTTGGCGGTCCGAATTAAAAGCCTCAAGGTTTAAATAGAAGAAATCTGGCTAAAGGGGTTATCCGCCCATCTTCCTCCCAGGGGGGGTCCCTATTTTTTTTTTAAAAAAAGAAGGACGGTTTTAAGACCTTTATTGTTTACAGAGAATTACAAAATTACCATAAAAAAACCGTTATCCTACATTGATCCCTGGCTAGGGAGAGAGACGACATGCGAAGATTTTTTCCAAATTAATCTTCGACGGGCCCTTTAAAACTTGGCTATCAGATCTGGGATAATGGAAGAGGTTTTAGGTCCGAAAAGGGACCTTTGAATATTGTTTATGCTTTTGGCTTTGAAATCCCCCTGCCCCCTTTTCAACATCCGAAATGAATTTCAAGCCCTTTTGGCCCATTTCATTGTCACTTTTGGGACGATACCCTATTTTCTCCAACTCAAGGGATAACACCAGAGACATGTCAAGCTTTTGGGAGGCAAAGAGAGAACCAACTCTCTTTAAAGATTAAAAATGTAAATTTTCAAAACCCAAAGACCCAATTCTTGGTTAAAAATTTTCCCTCATGGTCTACAGATGGACTCTAGTAAGATAAAGAATAATGACGGCCCCCCCCAGAACATAAAAGATGTTTCCCAAAGTTTCTAGGTTTTGCCAACTTCTAAGACGCTTTATCAAAAATTTTTCGGAAATAAAATTTTTCCCATACCAGTTGACTAAAAAAAAAATGCTTTTTGTTTGTCTCCTCAAGCACAAAAATTCTTCTCCTTTAAATGCAAGTTCACTTAAACCCCTGTTTAGTTCATCCTGACCCCGAATCGCCCCTTTATTGGGAAAGGGTGCTCAGACTGTGCTGTAGGGGGTATTTGTTCAGAGAACAGGAGACAAGAGTTTATTACATCCTTGTGCTTTTTTCCCGATTTTTCATTGCGAGAAGAATTATGATGTGGGGAATAAAGAATGTTTGCTATTGTTTCAGCTTTAAGGAAGGAGACCACTTCAAAGGAACCTACGAAATAATTTTGCTTAGATACCGTAATCTGGAATTGTTAGATCGGCCCCAAATGCATCTTTCGCCCAAATGTTGGAGTTTTCTTTAAACAATTCAACTTTGTTTTTCGTACAGGCCGGGGCCCGTAATGCAAGGCGGAGCTCTATCAAGAATTTCTCCAAGGGTTTAATCCACTTTCCCCCAAGCCATTGTTCCCCGATTTCAAGTGGTGGGGGGGAAACCTAAAAAGACTTGCTTAAAGAGATAAAAGAGGCCATACACCCACCCCTACTGTCCCCCAAACCCCCTGATGATGTACAAATTTGGGACTTAAGAACAAGATTGGGGCCCATAGCGCAGCTATTACCCCAAACAGGGACTGAAGATTCTGAGGTAGCCATGATTCCCCGATTGCGGTCACAAAGGGGGGCAGAAAACCAAAAATTTTTATCCCCTTTTTGGTGGCCCAAATTATTACAGGATGGAAAAAAATATGTGCATCTTTTGGCATTGTGTAGATGCAAGACTCCCCGTTCTTCACCCGGGCCCCTAAGCCCTTTTCCGGGCCTTCCCCCTGGGGGTTTGCTTTCCAGGCTTTGTCGTGGGTTTCCCCCCAAGGGGGGGAACTATCTCGTGGTAGTTGACCCGGGTCACCAAGGCTGCCATTTATCCCATGTACGGTTACCCTTGCAAAGACACTGGGATCTCATATTCAGAATGTGTTCCCTTCATGGGGTCCCCGATGGGTTGTCTCGGGGTGGGGTCAATTTACATCAAAATTTTGGCGGAGTTTTTGCTCAGCACTGGACATCGTATCAAACTTCAACCCCCTTCCACCCCCAAATCTAAGGCAACTGAATGCACAAAACAGCCCCGGAACAGTACCTGCATGCATTTTGCCACCCACAGATGACGGGGTTACTGCTTCCCGTGGTGAATTTTCGTAAACAATTCCCAAATGCCTCCACCAAAAAGACCCCCTTCTTTGCAAATTTTGGGTACCATCCCAAATATTTTTTCCAAATTTCCCCGCTGTTTCCAATTTCCAGGTGCGGAAAGGATCTCTGCATTACAGAAAAATTTAAAAACTACTAAAAGGAAAAAACTAGAGAGGGCTCAAAAAAACTCAAGAAAATGGGAGATAGATTCGTAGGGCCCGACCAAATTTTAAGGGGGGGGATAAGGTATGGCTTTCTACCAGAAATTTGAAACTTGAGTTCTTCACCAAAATTGGGACAGAAGTTTGTGGGCCTTAGGATTTTTAAGATAAATTTTCCATAGCTGTTCGGGCCCAAATCCCTCACTTGAAGATCCATCCGGTTCCTGTGTCTCTACTAAAGCCTGCTGTGCCCAATCCCCCTTTTCCCGGGCGGTTTTCCCCCTTTTGATGCCCTGGGGATTGAGGGCAAGAAAAGTTTGTTGTGGGGCAAAAATTTTAAATCAAGAATTTTTAGAACCCCGCTACAATACCCCATTAAGTGGCAAGGTTTTGGGGCCCCAAGAAATTTGGGAACCAGTGATAACCAATGCCCTAGACGATAAAAAAAATTTTTTATAGAGAATCCCAGAGACCGGCAGGGACGCCAGAGGCCCCTTTGAGGTGGGAGTAATGTCAGGAACTCCGTATGACTTGGAAATTGTTTACGTGTTTTCCCCTTAAGTTTGCCCTCAGCAAGATGGTGGATCGTGTTCGCTGGGTGCCACTTTTTTCCTGTTTCCTGTTTTAGCATTATAAACCCTCAAGCCTGTTACTCATTGCTTTTTGGATTGTGTTTTCCCGCTTTTGGGAGCCTTGCCTGGAACTTGCATTCCCGTTAGTTTTCCCCACCTTTGCGGTTTTCCCTGCAAAAATTTTAATGCTAGGGCATTAACGTGCTCCTCCCGCTTTGCCAGGACCCGTCTACTCTCGCTGCCTCCTGTTCCAGTCGCATTTGGGCCCTTTGTGTGTTCAAGCCAGTCCCAGCCATTGGATTCCAGCTGTATCCACTAGTATCGTGACAACCTGGTTGACAGTTGTGGGAAAAGACTACATATCAGAGATATTCCATAAAAAACATTTCTATTTTTACCCTTGGTTGTCAGAAAGGACCACATTTTTTTGATAATCCGTAGAAAATTATTCTATTTCTACTCCTGGTTGTCAGTTGTGGGAAAAGACCACATTTCAGAGATATTCCGTAGAAAACATTTCTATTTCTACCCCTGGTAGTCAGAAAGGACCACATTTCTTTGATAATCAGTAGAAAATTATTCTATTTGTACTCCTGGTTGTCAGTTTTGGGATAAGACCATATTTTAGAAGTATTCCGTAGAAAATATTTCTACTTCTACCACTGGTTGTCAGAAAGGACCACATTTCTTTGATAATCCATAGAAAATTATTCTATTTTTACTCCTGGTTGTCAGTTGTGGAAAAAGACCACATTTCAGAGAAATTCTGTAGAAAATATTTCTGTTTCTACCATTGATTGTTATGGGAAAAGACCACATTTCAGAGATATTCTGTAAAAATCATTTCTTTAAACAGGAGTTTATTGAGGATTAACTGCAGAAACGCATACAAAACATGACCAAAATGAGAGAACAAAGAAAGTTACAAGAGTATGTATACAGACATATATGATAGCGTCTTGAGACTTACAAAGGATATATAATACATGTAATGAAGGATAACAATATTTAAACTGTGGGGCGTACAACCTAAGACATCCCGAACACACTTGGAATAGAAACTACAAAGAGTGACAAATAAAAAGGGGAAGATATTCAGGTCTGGAGAAGATAAAAAGCATCTAAAGTAAGTGCTTATTACATCAATGAGGTAAGTAAAATCTAGAAGATAGCCAGACCACAAATTTTTGCTTCTTAAGACACCTGTATGGCGGATCACATAACTTTAATTCACATGCACAACTATAGTTAACACGCCTTTTAATTTTAGCCAAAGTAGGAACCATAAGGTCTTTTTCAAAAGTGAGCAATTACTGAAACACAACCGTGCTTAACGACAGTGGTAAATCAAATAAGCCAATGTCCAGAACCGCTAGTTGAGGGGACAGTGTTAAGTGAAGACCTGTAACTTCAGACAAAAGTCTAGAAATCGCATCCCATAAAGTTTTAATTTTGGGGCAGCCCCACCAAGCTTGTAGCAACGTGGCCTGCTGCCGACACCCCTTCCAACAGTGATTAGAGGAGCCCTTACGGATGTGTGCAATCCTAACAGGAGGGAGGTACCAACGTAAATGGATTTTGTGCATCAGTTCCTTATGATTACAACACTTGGACAATTTGGAAGAGGCTGACACAGCCAGGGTCCAACTGTCTAGAGAGAAGGAGTTGGACAGTTCTTTCTCCCATTTTATCATGGTCGAAAGTTTAGCAGAGGTGCGACCAGAGGAAATCAAGTTATATGCTAGTGAAAGACCCTTAGTAAAACCTTTTTTTTTTATGCATAAAATGAAAAAAGTCAGAAGGGGCTTCAAGAGTATCCGACCAATTAACTTCTTGTAATATGTGTCAGATTTGCGTCAGATTTGCAAGAATTGAAAAAATAAAGAAGAGGAAAGGGCCCATTGAGTCGAGATATCAAAGAATGAGAGCATCATATTGTCGCAATATAATTGGTCTACTGTGATGAGGTTCCACTTCTCCCAAGTGTGAAACAAGAGTAATGGGTTCCAACAGCGCAACGCGGAAATTGAAATATCTTGTTTACGCACAGGAATCCAATTAGCAAATATTACATACAAGGACCAGACTTTGAAGAGTTCAGATATAGAAGTGAGGTCTGAACAGGGGAGGGGTGCCCCAATTAATGAGGTTTTGAGGTGATGATTTACCGGGCAGGGAGTAAAGGAATTATTTTCTATTGATACCCACGCTGGTGATCCTAAGTTGTACCAGAAATTTTTTTTTCCTTGTTCCAAGAGAATAGCCGAGTTATAATCTGCCAGACTGGGGACGTTGAAGCTTGCTTGTCAAAGGAGGAGGAATTAAATAGGGAATAGCCCTGCAGTTATAGATGAATTTAGGTAAAAGGGCCATCTTTATTACATTTATTCTGGCTATCCAGGAAAGATTAAATGAAGAAAGGCGCTTAATTTTGGATTCTAGCATTGAAAAAAGGTGCTCATAATTAGTTGTGACTGTTTGAGAAGGAGAACGAAGGATTTTGACACCCAGGTAATCAACATGTACGTCAGACCGATTAAAGCCAAAATGATCTAGGACGCTTTCTGCCAGTGACGGTTCATTAACTGGGAAAATGGACGTTTTGGGTCTATTCAATATGTAATATGACACTTTGGAGAACCATTCCAAGGTTTCCATTATAACCTCTAAGGAGGATTTCAGATTAGTAACAATCAACATAACATCATCTGCATAGAGGCTAATCTTATGGAGGACAACTCCAACTGTCATACCTGGAATCCTTGGGTTAGACCTAATGCTCTCAGCTAGCGGTTCCACGCCTAGCACGAAAATTAGGGGGGAAAAGAGGCAACCTTGACGAGTACCATTTGCAAGGTTAAAGGAATAGGACAGAAAAACAGAGGTTACGACTTTCGCAGATGGACAGGTGTAAAGTGCCATAATGGGCTGCAGAATAAAACCAGCAAAGCCGAATTTCTGCAAGACCAGTTCCAGGTATGACCAGTTCACTCTTTCAAATGCCTTCTCTGCATCCAGCGACAAAAAAGCCACACTGGACACGGAGGAGGCAGCGATCTGTGTCAAATCCAGTAATCGACGGGTAGCATCCCTAGCTTGCCTACCCTTTAAAAAGCCTACCTGGTCCTTGTGAATCAGGAATAGCAAAAGTGTGTTCAGACGGGTCGCTAAGATTTTTGCATAAAGTTTAATGTCAGAATTTAGTAGGGAAATGGGTCTATAATTGGAGGTGAGATTTTGGCGTTTGCTTGGTTTGGGTATCGTGGTCATAATTGCGCAGAGCAATTCTGGCCTGGGAGCTTACGTGGAGGCAATTTTGTTATAGAGATCTAGTAAGTGGGGGGAGAGAAGTTCAGAAAAGACTTGAAAATATTCATTGGAAAGACCATCTGGGCCTGGAGCTTTGTTGTTCTTGCTGGCGTGGATACATTTTTGAACCTCCGCTAAGGAGAAAGGATTATTAATATTTTCTAGTTGGGATGGGTTTAGCTTAGGTAAATGCATGGAGCTAAGGAAGGAGTTCATTTCAGCTGTTGTAGGGGGAGAAAAATTTTCGTTTGATTGAATATTATATAACTGGGAGTAATAGGCGGCAAATTGGTTTGCAATAACTTTAGGGTTCATTAGTTTCTCGCTGGAGGGGGCTGTAAGATGAGTAATGCGAGTTTTCGCATAATGTGATTTAATTCTATTTGCCAGTAATTTACTAGGTTTATCTCCCTGAATATAAAACTGCCACTTTAGTTAAGTGGAATTCATATTTATGGAGATAAATGGAACAAAGTTTGTTTCTCAGATCTGCCAAGGAGTCTTTTCCCTGCGAGGAAGGGTTTAGTTTGAAAGCCGCCTCAGTTTTTTTATAGCTTCTAAAAGGATATTAGTTTCTGTCTGTCGCTTCCTATTTTCCCTACTAGCTGGATAAGTATTCCACGCATGTATGCCTTGTGAGAGCACCAAAGGGTTTCAATGGAAGGGGAGGAAGGAGAATTGATCTCAAAGAAGTCCTTTATATGTGTGGCTAGATATTTAACATAGGCTGTATTCTTTAAAAGATAATGATTTAGGCGCCATAAAGGGGAGCTAGAGGTTTGAAGGCCTGAGGTCCACTGGGGCATGCTCTGACCATGTAATACTACCTATCTCTGTGGAAATTAGATGGTCCAACACAATTTTATCAGCAATAAAGAAGTCTATACGTGAGTGAACCTGTCTGGGGGAAGAAAAGAATGTATAGTCGCGTTCGGAGGTGTGGAGGTACCTCCAGACGTCGTGTAAATCTTCTTCTAGGAGGAGGGAGTGGAGATCATGATCGGACCTATTTCTAGAACCCGATCTGTACAGGTCTAAATTAACAACTGTGTTGAAATCTCCGCAGATGATTAGACCTCCCTTTCTCACAGATTTGGCCTTATTAATGACTTTCCTAATGAAAGAAATTTGTCTGATATTAGAGGCGTATATAGCAGTTAGGGTGTATGGCCTCAAACTGATTTCACAGATTAGTATAATATGTCTTCCTTCAGGGTCCCTTATGGAATGGATAAGGTTGAAGGAAATAGAATTTTTTACCAAAATTTCAACACCTGCACGTTTAGAAGTAGCTTGTGAATGGAAGATATGTGGGAAGAGTCTATGCCTTAGTCTAAATTGGTCTTCCTTAATGAGATGCGTCTCCTGGATACAGGCTACGTCATCGCCCGATTTAAGGACATCCCTCCACAATAAAGAGAGCTTAAAGGGAGTTTAATCCCTTTAGATTAAAGGATCGAAATTTAATCATTAGTTAGATTAAAGGGGACATAGAGAAAGCCGGTAGAGCCAACATAGCCCGCATCCAGGACCTGAGAGGGAACTGTAAAAGCACCTGCAGCATGATTGTCACTCAAACTGGGAACAAATAGGAAAGCAAGGAACATCAACAACAAATAATTCCACGTAGAATTCTCGTTCATTCCTAAAAGGAAAGAGAATTGGGGCAAAGTCCCGCCTTGACCTGTAAGGAAGAGAGCAATATATGCAAAGAGCAAACAGTGTAAAGAGGAGCACCCGATAGCACTCCAGCTTATCAGTGAGACAAAGGATATCAACCATGCTAGTCCAGTTGTCTGGTTCTTGATCTCGTGGTTCTATCAGACCAGAGCGGGGTTATCATCTCCGGTCTGAGCTGTTTCTTTCGGACCGGACTTGAGTCAGAGGAAGCAAGTAAGTTCCAACTTCTCAGAGTTGAATAGGTGTCTTCCAGAGAGTTGCAGATAAACTGGGTCCCGTCTTTTGACAATGATAAGTTTCACTGGGAATCCCCATCTATATTGGATTTCCTTATCCCTGAGTATTCTAGTGAAAGGCTGGAATTCCTTCCGTCTGAGCATCGTTGTTGAGGAAAGGTGAGGAAAGATAGAAATCGCCTGAAAGCGGTCGGGGTGGGATTCGGTTTTCCGCAGAGCCATAAGAAAGTCCTCTTTCACATTGTAGAAGTGAATTTTTGCAATAGTGTCTCTGGGAATTTGTTAAGGCAGGTTTTTTGGTTTTGGAATTCTGTGTATTCTGTCGATAGTAAGATCCAAAGAGGAAGAGTTTGGTAAGACCAGGGCCATCAGATCTGTAAGGTAAATGTTCAACTGGTCTGGAAGAACGGATTCTGGGATGCCTCGAATTCTCACATTGTTGCGTCTGGACCTGTCTTCCAGATCCAGAACTTTAGCAGCTAAACGCTGTACATCTTCTTCCAATGCATTATTAGCATCTATGTGGCTATTATGGGATTTTGCAAAGTCCGCCATTTTACTTTCAATATGCTCCGTGCGGGAAGCCAGAGAGTGGAAGTCCTGCCCTAAATCATCCATCACCTGCTTGATGTCGGATTGCAGAGATGAACGAAAGGAGGAGAAGAGGTGTTAAAGAGATGAGACTGTTAGAGGTTGAGAATTGGACATGTCGAGATTATCAAGATCAACAGATTCCACCCTTGATGATGGAGTCGGGGATGCTGGGGGTGGAAATTTCAGGACTTTTTTGGTTTGAGATGAGGCAAAGAACAAAGAGTTTTGTTGGTTTGCTTCTCTGGTTATTTTTAGACGTGCCTCCCATAACGGATAGAAAGGAGGTAGGTATAGTGAGCCGTGCAGTAGATAGGGAGGTATAGATAATATAGAAGAAGAAAAGTTTTTTTTTTTCCTCTTATATACATGCTGAAAGAGAGATTTACAAACTGAGATCACAACTCAATATATTATACACCAAGTACGAGATGTGACTGAGAATCAGCAATCAGATAGTGGTTGAGAAACAAGAGGTCCAGCTGAGAGATCTGCTAGGATTATGTAATTCTCCCCAGAAAGACTAAAGTGTGGGTCACACAACGGGTCCACTGCGATTGGTTTCAACAAGCTGTGGCCCAGGAATGGCCCGAATCTCCTCCAGGGGACAGCAGAGCCTATGAGGGATGGACTGGAACAGCAGAAAGGTAGCAGAGCTGTTGCTGAATCAATCTCGGCAGCCTAGTTTATGAACTGTTTAAGTTTTGCAGTGGTCATAGAGTGCAATAGATGGCAGAGAAAGACAATATGTGCGTGCAAAAAAAAAAGACTCTCCTAGCTGTTAGTGGGGCTGCAGGCTTGGTAGTGAAGCCCCTGTTAGCACTTAAGAGTACAGCAAGGAATCCCTCAGCTGTCTTGAATCCCTGCACCACTTTACAAACAACAGGGAAGGATCCTCAGCGATGCCTCCTTTGCAAACAGCACTGATAAAGTGCAGAAAGGGTTAATTGAATGACAGTCCTAGGCAAACTGCTGTAAAGCACTAATAGAGAGTGCAGTTTAGTCTCTTTTATTTTTAGTGGACCAGATATATGCCTCTGCCTTGACTCAAGTTATGCACCGGGCTCCCCATATAATAACCTCCGTGTCAGGGACAAAGCGGAGAGCAGCAGCAACACAGGGAGTAACGGCCCGACACCTGTATGCAGTACCGATGCTGTAGGGCACAATGAGGCTTCGGGAATGTCCCGGGAACAGTCGGCCCTGTAGGATCGTGTACGGGGTGCAGTGAGTACCTTTAAAGCACACAGTGTCTTTTAGTTTACAATCTCCGGAGGAGGCTCAGACACAGCGTGCAGCCACAGCACTGGACAAGCAGTACCTGGAGCGCACACAGCTTCTATTGGTTTCAGAGAAGGTTTCGGTGTTGTCACAGAGCCACTTGAGGTGTCCGACTCAGGGCTTCTTGAGGTAGGCTGTGGGTTGGGAGTTTGGGACAGGCGCTGTCACTGCACTGAAAGGCAGTAATGACGGCCGCAGCAGGGAACGCCGTTTCTGGTAGGCTGGTGAATATCCAGTCAGGGCAGGAGCACAGAGGTCCGGATGGTCTCTAAATGTTCAGCACCAGAAGCTGGACACTTTGGAGGGACGCAGTATAAGTTATTAGGACTCCTGGGTTTAATTGAGCCGCTTTTCTGGAATAGCTATGCAGAGCCCACTCAGTACATGTCCGCTCTCATCCTAAGTCAGGTCACGCCCCTGTAAAAATCATTTCTATTTCTACTCTTGGTTGTCAGAAAGGAACACATTTTTTTGATAATCCGTAGAAAATTATTCTATTTGTACTCCAGGTTGTCAGTTGTGGAAAAGACCACATTTCTTTAATAATCCATAGAAAAAATTTCTATTTCTACCCCTGGTTGTCAGAAAGGACCATATTTCTTTGATAAACCATAGAAAATTATTCTATTAGTACTTCTGTTGTCAGTTGTGGGAAAAGACCACATTTCAGAGATACTCCATAGAAAACATTTTTATTTCTACCCCTGGTTGTCAGAGAGGACCAAATTTCTTTGATAATCGGTAGAAAATCATTCCATTTGTATTCCTGGTTGTCAGTTATGGGATAAGACCACATTTCAGAGATATTCCGTAAAAATCATTTCTATTTCTACCCTTGGTTGTCAGAATGGAACACATTTTTGTTGATAATCCGTAGAAAATTGTTCTATTTCTACTTCTGGTTGTCAGTTGTATTAAAAGACTAAATTTCAAAGATATTCCTTAGAAAAAAAATTCTATTTCTATTCCTGGTGTTGTTGTCAGTTGTGGGAAAAGACCACATTTCTTAGATAATTCGTAGAAAAATATTCATTTTCCACAGGTTGATAGGTGCCAAAAATACCCTTTTTTTACCGTAAAACATTTCAGATCGTGTTTTTTTTTGGCCCCCCCCTTTTCCCCCAGTCCCAATTTGTTGATAGAGAAACCTTGTAGTTAAATTTTAAATTTCCAGAAATTTGGTGTAGTCCCCCACAGGGGGGACTTGATAGGTGCCAAAAAATCCCTTTTATTATCCGTAAAACATTTCAATACGGTTTTTTTGCACTTTTGCCCAGTAAAAGATTTGTTGTAGGCCACCTTGCAGTTAAATTTCAATACGCAATTGTGTAGTCACCAAGGTTGATAGGTCCCAAAAAATACCTTTTTATTACCCGGGATTACTTTACGAAACGTTTTTTTTTGGAAATTTTTCCCCAGTCCAGTTTTGTTGAAAAGCCCCCCTTTCCCATTTTAAATTTTGAACCAGAAATTTGTGTAGTCCCCCACAGGTAAAATTGATGGGTTGAAAAAAATACCTTTTTTTTATCCGTAAACATTTCAGATACGTTTTTTTTGGGAAATTTTTGGGGCCCAGCCCCGTTTTGGGTTGATAGAGCCACCTTGCAAAAAAATTTTCCCAAACAGCAATTGTGTAGTCACCCACGGGTTGATGGGTGCCAAAAATCCCTTTTTATTATCCGTTTTACAATACAGATACTTTTTTTTTGCATTTTTTTGCCCATCCAGTTTTTGTTGATAGACCCAATTTGGGCATTTAAATTTGAACCCAAAAGAAAATTGGGGTATAACCACGGTGAATTAAAATTAGGTCCCCAAAAAAAAAACCTTTTTTTTTATCCGTTTAAAACATTTCGTTATGGTTTTTTGCATTTTTTGCCCAGTCCAGATTTTTTGGGAAAGAGCCCCCCTTTGCAAAAAATTTTTTAACCCAGAAATTTTGGTGTACCCCCACCACAGGTGAATTGATAGGTCCCAAAAAAAACCTTTTATTATCCGCTAAAAATTTCAGATACGTTTTTTTTTTGCACTTTTGCCCAGTAAAGATTTTTTGATGGGCCCCACCTTGCAGTTAAATTTCAATACGGAAATTTTGTGTATTTCCCCAACAGGTTGATAGGTGCCAAAAAAAAACCTTTTATTATCCGTATAAAATTACAGATACGTGTTTTTTTGCACTTTTGGGCCCCAGTCCGTTTTTTTTGATAGACCCAACTTGCAGAAAAATTTTGAACCCCAGCAATTTGTAATCCCCAACAGGTGAATTAAATAGTCCAAAAAAAAACCTTTTTATTTTCCTGTATACATTTCAGATACGTTTTTTTTTTGCATTTTTTTTTTTTGGGCCCAGTCCAGATTTGTTGAAAAGAGCCACCTTTGGCATTTAAAAATTTTGAATCCACCCAAATTTGTTTTGTCACCAAAGTGAATTGATGGGTGCCAAAAAAAACCTTTTTTAAATCCGTAAAACATTTAAAGATACGTTTTTTTTTTGCATTTTTTCCCCCAGCCCAAAGATTTTTTTGGGATAGAGCCCCCCCTTGCATTTTAAATTTTTCAATACAGAAAAAGGGTAGTCACCAAAAGGTTTTTGGATAGGTGCCAAAAAAACCTTTTTACCCCGTATCCCAATCCCAGAAAACGTTTTTTTTTGCATTTTTGGCCCAGCCCCGGGAATTTTTTTAAAAGACCCAAAAACTTGCATTTAAAAATTTGGGAATCCAGCAATTGTGTATTCCCCAAAAGGGTAAATTTGGGTTTAGGGGGGCCAAAAATTTAACCCTTTTAAAATTACCCCGTATACTTTTTCAAAATACGTGTTTTTTGCACTTTTCCCCAGAAAAGGGAATTTGGGGATAGACCCACCTTTCATTTAAAATTTCAATACGCAATTGTGTAGTCCCCACGGGTTTGATGGGTGCCAAAAAAAACTTTATTAAAACCCGTAAAAACTTTCCCGTTTTACGTTTTTTTTGCATTTTTTTGCCCATCCAGATTTGTTGATAGAGCCAATTTGCATTTAAAATTTGAATCCAAGCAATTGTGTAGAACCCCACAGGGGGAATTGATGGGTTTCCAAAAAAATTAACCCTTTTATTATCCTATACATTTTCCAAACCGTGGTTTTTTGCACTTTTGCCCGTCCCGATTTGTTGAAAAAAAAAGGGGGCACCCCCTTTTCCCCGGTTAAATTTTTAAACCCCCCAAGCCCAATTGGGTAAATTCCCCCACAGGGTGAATTGTTTGGTGCCCCAAAAAAAAATTCCCCCAAAAATTAATCCCGGAAAATAAATTTCGGGGAAAAAAAACGTTTTTTTTTTGCATTTTTTTGCTAGCCCAGATTTTTTTTTTGATAGATCCCCCTTCCCATTTAAATTTTTTCAAAAAACCAGCAATTTTGTTTTGATTTGAGAATAGCTGTGTTTTTCCCTTTCTTTTAATAAAAAGACTTCCAAAACTTTCCATACCCTCTCAAAAATTTTATCTTTTTTTAAACATGGGGGCGAAAATGCAGGGGGGAACGAGGGAAAGAGGGGGGTTGGACATTTGGGGGTAGAGGTACCCAGAGAAGATGCTCCTTCCCCGTGCTGGGGGACAACAAAGCAAACCAGCGGATTGTCGGTTTTCAGGGCCATTCAGGCCGGGCCCTCGCTGGGTCGGGCCCCTGTGAAACCCCAGTAACGAAAAAGCGTCCCCCAATCTGTTTTCCAGTGGGGTTAAAAAGCAACCTTCTTCACAGTTTTTTTTACCTCCTTTTCCCCCCCCCAGTCCACGGCCCCCAAAAGTGTCATTTTTTTTAGTTTTTGTGATGAAACGATTTACGGGTTTACCCATCGCATCGGGTCGATGTCGATTTCGGCAATTATTCCCAATTTTGATATCAGATAAATCATAATAGATTATCGCCGGGTGACCCCTAAAAATCTATGGGGAGCAACAAAAACCTTCATTCTTACACCCCAAACGGGGCTGGAGAAGCCCGGAATTAAAAACCACAAACAGTCAAATGGAAAACCCTGTACAAACCCTTTGCAAAACACTTAGGTTATAAAAACCACAGAAAAAAAAAACACCCCGACCATTCACTATCCCTTTACCACAGCATGACCCTTAAACCTGCATGAACCCCCAAATTAAAAAAGTGCCAAAGGGAGTATGAAATTTTTAAACCAAAATTTTACTTGAAAATGGACATTGAAAATCCCTGTCCTGGAACGCAGCATGAGCCCCAAACCCGGGATGACCCCCAGAATTTTAAAAAGTCCGGGAAAAAAAGGGGTCTTTTTAACCACCATTTTAGTTGAACTGGACATTGACTATAAAGTCCTGTAATAAAAGTATTTACCATTAAAACCTGGGGCTGACCCCCAGATTAAAAAGTTTCCGGAAAAAAAAAAAAAACCCTTTAACCACCATTTTATTTCACTGGACTTTGAAACCCTACCCGTCCTGGGCCCACAGCTTTAAACCCCCCAAAAAGCATTTACCCCCCCATTTAAAAAAATGCCGGAAAAAGGAGTCTTTCCCCAAACCCCCATTTTAGTTTTTAATGGACAAAAGCTATCCCCCGTCCGGGGAAAGCAGAAAGACCCCAAAACCCGCATGAACCCCCGATTTTTAAAAAATGCTTTCAAAAAGGAGTCTTTAAAAACCCCCATTTTTTGTTTTTTCTGGAAAATTGAAAAAAACCTGTCCCCCGGGGGCCAAAGGCATGACTCTTAAAACGTTTTTGTCCCCAGAACACAAAATGGCCCCTATGCCCTTTTGTTCATGACCCGTCATTTAGTATTTTTTTTTGGTAACTGACATTTTGGGTTTTTCCCGGAATTTTTTTTAGGAAGTTTTAAATTTTAGTTTTTAAAAAAATTTTCATTTTGCTTTTTATCAAAAGGTTTATAAAAAATACAACATTACAACCCCCCCCTGCAGTTTTTTTAAAGGGTTTTTTTTTTCCAAA
>JAODAL010033626.1:0-45333 GCA_025379985.1 Phyllomedusa bahiana | reverse complement strand
AAAAAAATTTTGAGATTTTTGGGTTCCATATTTTTGAAAAAAAAAGCTTAAGCTGCCCAGACTTAAAGGGTTTTCAGTCGGGCAGTCCACGCTATTTTTTACTCTCAAAGAGCCAAATTTTCGGGCCTCTCACGGGCAACCGACCTCCATTATCCAGAAAAAAGAAAATTAAAAAAAACCACCAAACCTGCAACTAAACCTTATGAACCCCTGTGAAATGGGCGGGTGCAAAACCCCCCCAAAAAGGAGAACCCTTTCCCCCATATAGTTTAAAAAGCAATATACCCAAAATACAACGTAGGGTTTTGCCCAAAAAACTTTTCAAAAAAAACAGTATGGCCCTGGGTCCACGCAGGTTGCGGCACACACATATCTAAAATATAATAAACACAACAAAAACCACTACCGCGGCACACAACGCAAAAAGGGAAAATACATTACGGGAAAAACCTAAAGAAGCATTTATGCTATCTATCATACATAAAAAATTTTGAGATTCTGGTTCAATATTTTTTAATCAAGTGCCAGTGGCACCCAGGCCCCATAGTGTTTTTTCGAAATTTTTTTTTGGCAGAACCATATTTTGTTTTTTGGGAATTTGCTTTAATCTATATGGGGGGGAAGGGGTGCTCCTTTTTGGTTTTCTGCACCACCCCCACTTTCACAGGCTGTTATAAGATTGGAGCTTGTGGTTTTTGGGTTTTTTTTTATTTTTTTTCTCTCTGGATAATGGAGTCGGTTGACCCAGTGAGAGGCCCTGATTTGGCTCAAATTGAGAGGTAAGATAGCGTAGACTGCCCATCTGAGATCACTTGTAAGTTTGTGGCACTTAACCATTTTGATCAAAATATGTGAATCTCAAGAACCTCAAAGTTTTTCAGGTATCTACATATTTCATGCCCCAATATACACCACATTTGGGGGGCCCTACATATTCATGATCCCAATAAAACCCCACAGTGCGGGGCCCTAAATATTTAATGACACCAATATACACCACAGTGCGGGCCCTACATATTCTACCCCAAATAAACCACAGGCAGGACCCTACATAGTTCATGACACCAATATACACCACAGTGCGGGACCCTACATAGTTCATGATCCCAATATACACCACAGGGCAGGGACCCTACATAGTTCATGGCCCCAATATACACCACAGTGCGGGGCCCTACATAGTTCATGATCCCAATAAAACCACATGGGGGGGCCCAAACATAGTTAAGACACCAATAACACCACAGTGCGGGGCCCTACATAGTTCATGATCCCAATATACACCACAGGCAGGTACCCTACATAGTTCATTGCCCCAATATACACCACAGTGCGGGGCCCTACATAGTTCATGATCCCAATATACACCACAGGGCAGGGACCCTACATAGTTAATGGCCCCAAATATACACCACAGTGCGGGCCCTACTAGTTCATGGCCCCAATATAACCACAGTGCGGGGCCCCTACATAGTTCATGTCCCCCAATATCCCACCACAGAGCGGGGCCCTCCATAGTTCATGGCCCCAATATACACCACAGTGGGGGGCCCTACATAGTTCATGACCCAATATACACCACAGGGCAGGGACCCTACATAGTTAATGGCCTCAATATAAACCACAATTCGGGGTCCCTACATAGTTCATGGCTCCAATATACACCACAGTGCGGGGCACTACATAGTTCATGGCCCCAATATACACCACAGTCCGGGGTCCCTACATAGTTCATGCCCCCAATATACAACACAGTGCAGGGCCCCTAAATAGCTAATTGCCCCAATATACACCACAGTGCGGGGCCCTTCATAGTTCATGGTCCCAATATACACCACAGTGGGGGGCCCTACATAGTTCATGACCCAATATACACCCCAGGGCAGGGACCCTACATAGTTAATGGCCTCAATATATACCAGAATTCTGGGTCCCTACATAGTTCATGGCTCCAATATACACCCAGTGCGGGGCACTAAAATAGTTCATCCCCAAAAACACCCCCAGTCCGGGTCCCACATATTTCATGCCCCAATAACAACACATCAGGCCCAAAAGCAAATTGCCCCAAATACACCACGTGCGGGCCCTACTAGTTCTGGCCCCTATATACACCACAGTGTGGGGCCCTACATAGTTCATGCCCAATACACCACAGTGCGGGGCCCTACATAGTTCATGCCCCAATATACACCACGGCGGGCCCCTACATAGTTCATGGTCCCAATATACCCACAGTGCGGGCCCTACAAGTTCATGGTCCCAATATACCCCCCAAGCGGGCCCACAAGTTCAGGCCCCAATATACACCACAGTGCGGGCCCCCCTCATAGTTCATCCCCAATATACACCACAGTCGGGCCCCTACATAGTCCAGGCCCAAACACCCGTGCTGCCCCACATAGTCATGGCTCCAATATATCCACAGTGTGGGCACATACATGTTCATGGCCCCAATAACACCACAGTGCTGGCCCTACTATTTCATGGCTCCAAAACACCACGTCGGGCCCTACTTAGTTCCATGCCCCTATATACACCACATGTGGGGACGCTACATATTTCATGGACCCAATATAAAACACATGTGGGGCCTCACATAGTTCAGGCCCCAATATACACCACTGCGGGCCCCTACATATTAAAGGCCCCAATATCACCACAGTGCGGGCCCTCATAGTTCATGGCCCCAATAACACCACATGTGGGGCCCCACATATTTCATGCCCAATATCACCACAGTGGGGAGTCCCTACATAGTTCTGGCCCCAAAACCCCACATGCGGGCCTCTAATAGCTAATTTGGGAGATGATGCTACTCTGCTTCCTGATGCCTGCTGGGGGAGAGCTGTTACCCCTCCTCTGATGTGATAAGTTATTCAGGCACCCTGGGAAACCTGGGTGTCATCCCCCACAGCAGGCTTGCAGAAAGGCTAGGTGCCTACTGTGAGAAATGGGTGCCACTCTGCTTTCATGGATACCTTCTAAGGGAGATGTCGCCCAGCTTTCCTGGGTGCTGAATAACTTATCTAACATCCAGGAACGCGGGTTGATGGCCCATCCCCCCACAGCAGGAACCCAAGAAAGCACAGTGGCACCCATCTCCCACAGCAGGCACCTAGCTTTTCTGGATGCCTGCTGTTGGGGATGTCACCCAGCTTTCCCAGGCACTGACTAGGCTATTGGGAAAGCTGGCTAATGCCTCATCTGTAGGGTTTCTGTATTTTATTTTTTTTTTTTTACAGGTTTCCCTTTTGGACTACATCGGACCTGTGTTGCATCTGATTCTTTTATAAGATGGTTGACGAGGGCAGGTGTCGGTGAAGGATTATTTAAATAAATAGTTTTTTTCTGTGTTTTTTTTTTTCATTTTGTTCGAGTGATAGTAATAGAGGCATGTGAAAGACGCCTCTCCATTACTAGCGCTGGGCCTTGGTGTCAGCCAGCTGTGTTTTTTACACCACAAAGATGACACTAACCCCATGTCGCTATTACCACAGTACACAATGCACCAAGGGTACTAGGAACAGCTGGGTAACCGTCAGAAGTGGACCCTCTGATGTGATGGTCCCCTTCTAGGGTGTCTGGTATTTTTAGAGTGTTAAGGGAACAGTATTGATGGACATTCCCACTCTGATAGTATCAGGTTGCAGCTGTCGGTTTTACCTTGGCTGGTTATGGAAAATGGGGGGGTTTCATGCTTTTTTTTCATTCAACAGTTTGTTTGTTTTTTAGATTTTTATAAAAGGAGGAAAAACAGCCAAGGTTGCAGCTTTAGATGTGAAGCTCGTCTTTCCCACCACAACAATACCAGCACGGAGCCGCCCCAGAAGCCGACCACCACATTAGAGGGTCTGCTTCTGAAGGTAGCCCTGCTCTTCCCCTGGTGCATTGGGTACATGGGTAATTGTGACAGAGGGTTAGTGTCAGCCTTGTGGTAAAGAAAATGAAACATTTAATTTTTGCCAATAAATTCATTTTTTTGCCCAAAATTTTTCATGGTCACAAGGAAAGTAGGAGAAAAAGCACCAAGTGTGACAATACCCCATATGTGGTCATAAAGAACATGTGGGACACAAAAGGAAAGCAAGCTATTTGGCTTTGGAAATGCAGAATAAACTGGAATGGTTAGAGGCCTCCATGATGCATTAGTAGAGACCCCAAGTTCCAGAACAGAGGCAATCCCCCAAAAGTGACCCCATTTTGGAATCTACACCCGTCAGTAAATTAATCTAGGGGTATAATGTGCATTTTGACCCCACAGGTGTATTTTTTGTAGATAATGCATTTCGAGGTATAAGGTGAAAATCACAATTCTCCTGTATTTATTCCAGACCTTTTCACAATATCAGCGATGCGCCTTGTGCAAAAGTGACAACTTACATTCCTAATTTTTGTGCCATATCTCTCGTTCTAGGGACACCCCACATGTCACCCTACACGCGGCCTCTTGCTGGGCACGCCTATTTTACTGAATTACAGAGCAAGTGCTGTTCCATTGCACATACTGTGATGTGAACTAAGATTATGAAACACCCAAACGTGACCCCATTTTAGAAAGTTCACCCCAAAAGGAACATTTTAAGGGGTGTAATTACAATTTTGACCTGACAGGTGTTTCATAGAATTAATTCCCAGACATTATTGTGCGTTAAAAAGGTGAAAAATACAAACTGCCATTATCCCAGCCGCGCCACGTTACCGCACAATACAATCTATGAAAGGTTCGGTGCTTCAGGGAACGGTGCAGATACAAAGAGTATAAAAGAAAGCTACAGCCAGTAATCCATGGAGGAGCGGTGCAGTGTGAAGCAATCTGTATGCAGAGGCCGGGCTCATCAGGGCAGGTCTCACACTGGGAAGTTGGGTCTTTTCTGATCCCTCTTTGTATCACACTCTGCACTTTTTTGTGTCCTTCCCTTTTTACCAGTGGAGGGGATTTCATTAGGGAAATGCTGCCCGGGTACAATATAGGGAACGTCAGAACCAGAAGTGCTGGGACCTCTCCCTGGTTCCCATAAACCAGTGCCTGTATTTCCTTCTCTTGGAAGGTAATAACCGTCCCTACTTGGCCTGTACAACAGAAGAGAATAAAAGCCTTGTACATCACCATCTGCACAATGTGCACGGCACCTTCTTGTACCACACTTTGGTCTTCTGTGTGGCTTCAACACCTGGTCTGACAGGTCTACCCCTCCCATGTACTGATTGCAATCCAGAATACAGTCGGGTTTGTGGGCGACTGTACAGGTACCTTGTACATGGGCAGGGGTAGTGCTGGGGCCGGGAAATGTGGTCAATACAAGGACGTCCCTCTTGTCCTTATATTTGACCAGCAGCAGGTCATCACTGGATTGAGACCTGCTTTCTCCCCTTGGGAGCAATTACACAACAAAGGGTTTAGGGAGTCCCCTCTGGTTCTTGCACACTGTGCCGCATGTCGGCAGCCAAAGGACTTAAAAGTGGAATGCTGGTGTAAAAGTTATCCACGTACAGGTGGTCACATTTATCCAGCAGTGGGTGCACCAAATCCCACATTATTTTTCCACTTATTTTTAGGGAAGGGGTCATTCTGGGGGTACTATATGACTGTCCTTCCCTTCATAAATCCTGACGCTGTGGGTACCCGGAGGTCGTCTCCCACAGCTTGTATATTTTTATCCCGTACTGTGCTCTTTTACTGGGCAGGTACTGGCGGAATTTAAAGCTGTCCTTGAAATGTAAGAGGGACTCATTCACCCAAATACATTTCAGGGTGTGGGGGGTCAGCACAAAGGCAAGCACAGGCGCAAGGGTTTTAGTCCCAAAATAAAGATACGTTTATTTTGCATCCACTGGTTCAACACAAATTCAGCTTGGCTTCAGCATAAACAAAACGGTACAACAGAAAGTCCTTGCTTCAGGTAAATAGCATGCAGTATAATATGCTCCCCAATGGCAATGGCATACCTTCAGGTCCACACAGCCTCACAACTCAGGCAGTACACAGTTCCTGGTTTCAGGTCCAGAAACACACCCCCTGACTTCCTACACCAGCTGCCATTTATTTGGCCGGTAAGACCTGGGCTGGAGCATTGGAGTGGCCGTCCCACCCAGACTCTTGGGCCGCTCCATAAAAAACCTGAACCCGGACTACAAAGAAAAAACTGCTCAGCAGCACTAACTGTTGCTGGCATCAAGATAAATGGGTTTTTTATATCACCGAGGCCAGCGTTACTCCCAGACATGCCAGGATTTCAGCCTTTAGCTTTCCATATTCTTTGGCGTCCTGCAGCGTCAAATCAAAATAGGCCTTCTGTGGCTCGCCGGTGAGGTAAGGGGCTAGGATCTCGGCCCACTGCTCCGGAGGTAATTTTTCCCGGTCAGCTACCCTCTCAAACACCGTCATGTAGGCCTCGATGTCATCCTCTGTCGTCATTTTCTGTAACGCCTCGCGTACATTTCTCCTGGCGTTGCGGTTCTCCCCTGGCGTTGGGGTGGCCTCCACTTCTCTGGCTCTGACCGACGTGGTTAACACCGCCATTTGTTGGAGAAGTAGCTTGTTGGCCTCTTGCTGCGCTCTCACCGTCTCCATGTGAGCTTGCTGCTGCTGTGCTTGGGCCTGGACCAGGTGCTTGAGTAGCTCCTCCATGCTCTCAGACTGGTTCTTTAACCCTGTTGCTGCTTTGACCCCGGACATGCACTCCTTATTTCAGGGATGTTGCCCGCATCCGAGCACCACTTGTGGGGGGTCAGCACAAAGGCAAGCACAGGCGCAAGGGTTTTAGTCCCAAAATAAAGATACGTTTATTTTACATCCACTGGTTCAACACAAATTCAGCTTGGCTTCAGCATAAACAAAATGGTACAACAGAAAGTCCTTGCTTCAGGTAAATAGCATGCAGTATAATATTCTCCCCAATGGCAATGGCATACCTTCAGGTCCACACAGCCTCACAGCTCAGGCAGTACACAGTTCCTGGTTTCAGGTCCAGAAACACACCCCCTGACTTCCTACACCAGCTGCCTTTTATTTGGCCGGTAAGACCTGGGCTGGAGTATTGGAGCGGCCGTCCCACCCAGACTCTTGGGCTGCTCCATAAAAAACCCGAACCCGGACTACAAATTATAAACTGCTCAGCAGCACTAACTGTTGCTGGCATCAATATAAATGTTTTTTTTATATCACCGAGGCCAGCCAGCTCAGTGTTAAATACCTCACGTCTATGACGTTACCTCTGACCCTTCTACAAGGTGTACTTTTCGCTGAAAAGTTGGCGCTGAAATGGGTGATAACAGGCTGAACTTTCTACAAGCGGTCATAGGTGGGGTCATCACGGGGCGGGCACAGTGCATTATCCACATAATGCAAAAATCTCTGTATTTGTTCAAAGTGTGGACAGGACATGGCATGGCGGTAATTGGTGCACTGTAGAAAATATCAGTACTGCAATACTGCCGGGCCTCAGGCTTCCTCACTAGGCCCATATGCAGAATAATGTTCTCTGCAGCGTCTATGGGGTCCACCTGCAGAATGACGATGTGGGGTTTAGGGCCAAAAACTGCTGGGCATAGAGATTGGTCTGTGCCACCATGACATCCACCAGATCCTCAGAGAAAGATATTAAAAATCTATGTCAGTGAGGCCTGTAGTGTCGGTACAGAGTCCTGGGGTGGCCACAAAGTCAGGAATTTGTGGCTGGTAATCATCCATATGGAGTCACCTTTTCTGATACACGGGGACTTCTACGGAAAGGACTCTCATCAGCGGAGGATACGGACAAGGCAACACAATAAACTCCTCAACCGAATCACTGACGGAATCACTATCTGAGGCCAGGAAAGCATCCGCCTCCTCAGCTGAGCAGCGTCTCTGGGAAGATTGGGACATTTTTATTTTGGAGCTTGTAGAATTACAGGGCGTGTAAGATGTATGTGCTTTATTTACTTCTAACTAGAGAAAACTATTTTTTTAACTATACAGACATCACTATCTCCACACCAGGGGTTCCCAAGCGCTGGGCCGCAGACCGGCACCGGGCCGTAGCGCATGCTCTGCCGGTCCACGGCCTCGACTACACCTGACGACAACTTCCCGTTGACTTTAGTCCAGGTGGTCGGCGTCTACTCTGCGTGGCCGTTGTAATCCAGCCGCACAGAGTTAGCAGCTGCACACATAGCATGCAGTTGCTTCGCTATAGAGAAAGCAGGGACGGGTTATATCTGTCCCTGCTTTCCCTATCATTGTAGAAAAGGCGCTTGCTGAGCACTGTAGCTACACATCACTGGCGCAGTCGGCATGATGAAAGCTGTGTCGTCACACCCCCTGAGCCGCTGGGTCTCACCAGACACTGGAGGCAGCCGCTCTGCAGGGGATCCGGGAAAGGTGAGTAACTTTCTTTTTTTTTTTTTTTTTAAACTAGCCTGCCCACTACAGGGGGCCTATAGCTATTTCTAATTACTACAGGGGGCAATATATCTATTTCTAATTACTACAGGGTCAGTTTTGCCATATAGAGAAGTGAACCATATTTGCAAGTGAAACAGATTTGAAAGTGAGCAGCTGAAATAAGACAGAAATTGATTGATTGATAGAGCACCCCAGAGCCCATACAACCATCTGATCATGATCTTCTTCATAGGTATGTGAATTGTGACTACAGCTCCCATCATCCTCATCGCTGTATATGTGTAATTACTGCTTTGTTTCATGGTGAATGCATAGATTTCACCCAATCTCTGTCTTCAATAATCACCTTGTGTTTATTTGTACTGCTATTGATCCCAGATAGAGAGAAAGAAGACAGAAATGAGACAGAAATGGGCAGGAGGGGGCTAGGAGGAATGCCTTTTTCTTGTGAGCATCTAGTCATCTTGTTTACCATGTTCACTATTGCTGTCTACCTTGCAGCCATCTGCCTCCTCGCTTACCACTCAGTTTTGCCCCCTAAGAATGTTATTCACATCAGTGCCTCTCTCCTTTCCTCATTCATGTATACATCCCATACACCATTTTCCCTTTTCAACTACCACAAACAACCTACTTCCTTAGTGCCGCAAAAATGCCGCTCATATACATCATTGAACCATCTGCTGTCACTCTTCATTCACCTGCTTCTTGCTGTGGGTGACATCTCTCCTAACCCCGGCCCACCTTCCTTTACTGCTCATCCCACCTCCTCTTTCCATAGAAACCGTGCTAACCTTCTTGCTATTCATTGTACGTCTTTTGCTGTCAGACCTAACCCCTGACCTAACGCGCACACGTTCTGTAAATTGTTATAGAACTTTACATATTAGCACGTCCTAATACTGGTAAGGAACTTTATAGCGGGATCAATGTAGTCAGTGGGTATTAGCTGCTAATCGCCATCTTGCGCTGTTTAACCCCTGAGCCGACACAGCAAAGATGGCTACAGTGTCTAAAGCAATGGCTAACAAACACACAAGTGATCGCACCACTAGGGGAGTGGTGAAGCACCCTAGAGAGACTCAAAGTCACAGTAAAAAAAAAGAAGTTTTAAAGTGTAAAAAAAAAAAAACATACTAAAAGTTCCAATCCCTCCTTTTGCCATTTTGCAAATTAAAAAATCCAATCTGTCTGTAATAAACTCAACCTGCTGGCTCTCACAGAAAAATGGCTCCAGCAATCAGACACCGCTTTCCTTGCTGCTCTCACCTGAGAACAGTCAGGGTGGAGGAGATGGCATATTTCTTTCTCCATACTGCACCTATCAGGTCATTCCTCCCTCACCATCCCTCTCTTTCCCCTCCTTTGAGGTCCACACTCTTAAACTCTTTCAACCATTCTCTCTCAGACTGGCGGTTGTGTATAGAAGTGGGCCAGCGAAGATAGAGACATTCCTGGGATACATCACTGTGGCGGTGAGGCGTCCCTCCCGCCCTCAGATCCAGATACTTCTAACTTTGCAGCAAACTTTCTCAGCTTATATCTCATTTGAAACAAATGCCTGCGCAACCAAGTGTTACACAAGCTAACAGATAAGTATTTTTCCAGTATAAAGCCCCCCCTCCGAACGGCCAGTTCTTCAGAGGTTAACCTGGCACTGGAAAAATCCATCACTGGATGTTGAACACCCCTGGTAATAAGCCATGAGCACCTGCATTCCCATCCTTCTCCCTAAACATTGCTGGGCAATATTCTAAACATACTCACTGATCTCCATGATGCAGCATTATCACAACAAAATGTGAAAAACACTGATAACAGACCTATGTGTACAGGGTTATGTGGTCTCTCACTAAACATTACCAGCAGTTAGGAAATTTACAGCTTAAAGACTATTACCATCTAATATTCTTAAAGAGATCCTGTCAATATGGATTCCAGATGGCCGGGTTGTTAGGTATCATCTCCTGCACTGTGTGTGCTGTGCTTTCGTCCTTCTATTTTGCTCTAGTGAATTTATTAGCTCGCTGGTTATTTCTGGAGCTCTAGAATCTGTTTCTAAGAGGGATAGGTTTACTGCAATTCTCCAATACAGACTCTATCACCCAACAAGGACTGAATTAATGTGAACAGAAATTTTAACTAATGCACACTATATTTATTATACATATTTATTATAGCGAGGTCAGAGATTTACATTGGTAATCTGGTGTTGGTGATATATCCCATATGTGAATTATTACCTTTTGCTGTTTAGACTTACACTCCCAGACCTAATGCGCTCGTGTTCTGTACATTGTTATAGAACTTAACATATTAGTGTGTCCTAATACTGGTAAGGAACTTTATAGCGGGATCAATGTAGCCAGTGGGCGTTAGCTACTAATCGCCATCTCACGCTGTTTAACCCCTTAAGGACCCGGCGTTTTTTTTTTTTAGGTGACACGTTCGTTTTTCCCTCCTCGCCTTCTGAAAGCCATAACTTTTTTATTTTTCCACCTACATAGACGCATAAGGGCTTTTATTTTGCAGGACAAGATGTACTTTCTAATGGCGTTATTCACTATACTATAAAATATACTCGGAAACCGCAAAAAAATTCCAAGTGGGACAATTGTGAAAAAAAAAATTATTTTCGCCATGGGTGTTTTGCTTTTACGATGTTCAATCTATGGTAAATATAATGTGTTAAATGTGTTATCTGTATTCTATAGGTTGTTACGCATCCGGCAATACCAAACATGTAGGGTTTCTGGTATGTTTTGGTACCGTAAAAAAATTCCAAACATTTTCTATTTTTGAAATTTGCGCAGCGGCGCCATTTTGTGCGACTAATAACTTTTTTGAACTAACACCTACGGATGTCAGTGAGGGGGCATTTTTTTCAGGCTGAAGTGTACTTTTTATCGCTAGCAGTTTGGAATGCATGCGACTTTTTTGATCATTTTTATTCCATTTTTTGAGTGACATAAAATGACCAAAAACGCAACTTTGGCGTTGTGAATTTTTTTTCTTCTACGGTGTTCAGCGTACAGGATAAATGATGTTATATTTTTATAGATCGGACTTTTTTGGACGCGGTGACACCAAATATGTGTAACTTTTTTATTATTTTAATGATTTTATTTGTAAAATGAGGAAAGGGAGGTGATTTGAACTTTTAATACTTTTTTTTGTACTTTAAAACTTTATTTATTTATTTTTTCTACTGTAATATTTAGTCCCCCTAAGTCCCCCTATGGTGCTTGACCACTAGGGGGCGCGATTGTTAATACAGCCTAATGCATTGCATAGGCAATTCATTAGGGTGTACAAAGATGGCGGTTTCCATACTTCCTTCTATGGCCGGAAGGGGGGCAAACCGGAAAATTTAAATGAGGGGAGCCTTCACAGGGTCCCCCCCCCGGGTCGGTGTCGGATCGGCGCAGCATACCCATCGTTGCCGCGGTGTCTGACGGGTTAAACAACGCTTTTACTGCCGGGTGGTAGCGGCGCTTAGCCGCAAAAACCTCCCGGTGGCGGGGGGGTCGCGGAGCGATCCCCTGCAAACCCCTTACGGCCCCGGGGACTACTCAACTTTTCGGGTTTAAGGGCTACCCCTTAGCGCCGAAGCAAAGAGGGGTATAGCGCTAAAGCAATGGGTAACGGAAACGCACAAGTGATCGCGCCCCTATGGTGAAGACCGAAAGGGGGACTCAGTTACAGTAAAAAAAAAAGGTTATAAAGTGTAAAAAAAAAAAAAAAAAAATTTCCAATCCCCCCTTTCGCCTTTTGCAAATTTAAAAACCCAATTTGTCTGAAATAAACTAACCTGCTGGCTCTCACAAAAACAGGGTTTCAGAAAACGACACCGTTTTCTTTGCCGCTCCCTGAGAACAGGCGGGTGGGGGAGTTTATGTACTTCTCTTTTCCAATGCACCATAGGTTTTCCCCTCCCACCCCTCACTTTCTCCTCCTTTGGGGCCCACCCCCTCAGACTCTTTAAACCCATTTCTCTCAGAGGCGGTTGTGTATAGCCCCCCAGTCCCCCCACCTTTTCTGGATCTTTTGCGCGGGCTTCCCATTTCCCTCTACTGAAATGCCCCTCTCATCATGGATGATTTAAAAACCCCCCATTGATACCCCATTCCCCTTCTGCCTCTCAGTTTTTTCATGCCCCCTTCCCCTCAGCCTCCAAAATTTACAGACTTTCCCACCCTAAAGGATGGTAGCTCTTTGATCTGGTTTTCTGTATTCTCCTAAATTTCTAGCCCACTATTCTTATGTGTTCTCCTTGTCCCCTGTCCGACCTGGGGTCAAAAAATGTATGAAGCTTTTCCAACCACCTGGAAACTGGCACCACTCACACACGCATATCAGAGTAGAAGGGGGCACCCTCGGCACACACCTCGACTCGCTTTCTGCAGCGATGCCCGGGTTTTGTGGCATCTGTAAAGAAAGTCAGAGTCCCTGCAAATTTCCCCACTATCATTAAAAGCTGGATTTACCACACTGCCCTTCATGCGCCAAACAATAATATTTCACCTCCCTCATCTCAACCTTACAAAAAAAGAAACCCCTTTTTGACAATCCTCCGTCCCCAACCCCAAATCGGCCCGGTCATGACCTCTGTGCTGAAGACCGGGCCCACTCTTTTCAAGGAAATTGACGAATCCGGCAAAACACCCATCTAAAACCCCCAACGCCCCCTTTCTCCCCCTCCCCACACGCCCCCTAGCCTGCTCTCACTCTTGACCCCCACAAAAGAAGCGTCAGCCTTCCCCGTCTGGCCCACCACTGCTTATGACCCCTTTCCCCTCCCCCTTGCCCCAGTCTATTTCCCCTATTTCCTCTTTTGCCTAACTCCTGAAACCCTTCCCCAGGGTTTTTTCCATTAATTTAAACAGGGTTTATAACCCCTTTACTAAAAAAGCCCTCTGGACAACCCTGCGTTTCCAACTCCAAACCCTTTTAAACCCTGCCCCTTTCCCCCAAACCCTAGAACGCTTGGCTACTTTCCCTGATCAGTTTTCCCTTACAAACCTTCATTCGATCCTCTACTTTAGGTTTCGCCCCCAACCCCACAAAAACTGCTCTATTAAAAAAGTCTCTAATACCTCCTCATGCAAAATCTCGGGAAACTCCTCCTTGTTGCTTTTTGGATCTCTTGCCAATTTGACACTTTTTGATCCCAACTTCCCCTCAACATCTCCGCCCATTCGCCTCCAGGAACAGCTCTTGCTTGGGTTTTCATTTTACCCCCTCTTCTTTTCCCTCTCGCTGTGGGGGTTTCCACAGAGTTTGGGTTGGGGGTCCTCTTCTTTTTCAATTAACAGCACCAATTGTACAAACCAAGCGATTTGATTTCCCATTTCCATCTCATGTGAGACATCAACTATACACCTCTTCCCTGTGAATCACCCCTTCCGTTTTCCTATCAAACACATTACGTCTGCCCGCTGCTTGACATATGTCTTCCCCTATTTAAAAACAAAACCTCCTAAAACTGAACTTTAATATCCCACCCCACTAACCGACCCACCTTCCTATTTCGTTCAGTGTGTGGCCCACGAACTCTAGGAGCGGGTCCGCTGTCTGGGGGTTTTTTTAGACTCTGATTGCCCTTTCACCCCAAAAACCCAATCCCTTCCCCACCCCTGCACTGCCCCTCAAAACATCTCCAAATGTCCTTTTCTCACGTGAAAACAACTCAAACCCTCTCTGAAACTTACCTCTTAATCTCCTGAAGCAGAGCCAGGTCAAGTTTCTTTCCCAGCCGCTTCTGATGCTCACCTGTGTCGTCATGCACGGGTTCCCATTAATATAGGATACAAATAAATCATCATCTCCCCATAAAATTTAAAAACAGGGCGTCCACCCCTACTTCTCCCCCTCCTCTGTTACCCCCCTACTGATTTTCCCACGCGCTGCACCCAAATTTCCCCCCTATTCTGTCACCCCTACCGCTTCTCGCTCTGCTGATGATTCCGTTTAATTCCTAAATCATCCGAACCCCACCCCGCCCCAAATTTTCACACGTGCGGCCCCATTTCTCGGAAAATGTTCCCGCGGGCGATCAGGACACTCAGAACCCTTATTTTTTTGAGGGCCTAAAAAACACTTTTCTCATCTGGCCAAAAAGGGAATCCTAATGGTAAGCCCCCCCCCCCCCACACATTCTGTCACCCCCTACAATTTGGGACTTATCTTTAAAGATTTATGCAGGGGGAGGTCCATGGGATTTTATATAAACCCCCCCATATTTATGTATAGGGGCTGACATTGTAAACCTGCACTTCTCCCCCATAAAACCCAATGTTGTAAGCTCTTGCGAGCAGACCCTCACCCTTTGCGTCTATCTTTAAGTAGCTTTTCATTGTAAATAATTCTTTTTGTCTGTACCAACCTAAAAATTTAAATTGGGGAAAATTTTCCCAATGAAGGCCCACAGTTTGTCATTCGGTTGTTTTCCATAACCGGTCTATGACGGTCATATGAAAGTTTTTCAAATTAGCAAGGCTAGCCCCGCAAATTCATTTTCCATCTGAGAGATATAGTCGGGGCGTTTTGATTGCCTGTTTTCCCAAAATTTTTTAAAGGGTTGGATACGCTTTAAAAGAAGGCAACCAAAATTTTTATTAACTTTATTATATGAAGAATTCAGTGATTACAAACGAAATTTGTGATACTGCATCATTTTGTAAATACATATAAAAGGCAAACCCGTATAATATGATTAAAAATACTTACATTAAAACCTCTATAGGGAAAAAATTCATCAGGAATCTTATAAGCACATCTTCGGCATCAGCGGGGGAGAAGTGGTCCAGAAAAGATGAAGAATCCTTGAGATAAACACCGCCCTGGTGCCCCCTTAACAGGTCAAAGTTTCACCGGGAATTTTATAAGCACACAACAATCAGTGGAAGAAGTGGCCACAAAAGATAGACAAAACCCTGAGATCAACCCCGTCCGGGACCTTTATACAGGCCAAAAGCTTCAATGAATCTTAAAAGATACTATCGGCTACTGGGAGGAGGGGCCAGCGAAGAAAAGGACATTCCGGGGGATTCTCATGTGGTGGGAGGCGTCCTCACACCCACGGTCCCGATACTTCTAAATTTGCAGCAAACTTTCTACTTATACTCATTTTAAAAAAAATGCCTGCGAACCAATGCTACAAAATAAAATCAGTTTTTTCCGTATAAGGCCCCCCCCCCTAAGGCCCGTTCTTCAAGGTTTTAAACCCCATGGAAAAATCCATCCTGGTGTTAAAAACCTTGGGAATAAGCATGGGACCCGCATTCCCCTCCTTTCCCTAACTTTTCTGGGCAAAATTTTAAACAATCACTAATCCCTTTATCAGCATTATCAAACAAAATGTGAAAAACACTATAAAACCCAGTGTACAGGGTTATGTGGGCTTAATAAAAATTACCAACAGTTAGGAAAATTAACAGCTTAAAGATAGCTATTTCCACTAATTTCTTAAAGGATCCTGTCAATATGGATTTAAGGGCCGGGGTGTTAGGTATCCTCCTGATTGGGTGGTGGCTTTGTCCCTTTATTTTTCTTAGTGAATTTATTAGCCTTTTTATTTTGGGGTTTTAGAATGTTTTTAAGAGGTAGGTTTCGCAATTCCCAATACAGATTTCACCCCAAAAAGGATGAATTTAAAGTGAAAAGAAATTTAACAAAACTGCATTTTTTATTATAGTATTTTTAAGCGAGGTCGAGATTTACATTGGGAAAATGGTGTTGGTGATATTCCCATATGGAATTATTACCCTTTTTCTGTTTTAAAATTACACAACCCCCCAACTAAAGCGTCGTGTTCTGTACTTGTTATGAACTTAAAATATTAGTATCCCAATACTGGTAAGGGAAATTTATAGCGGGACAATTAGCCTGGGTGTTAGCTGCTAATCGCCATATCACGCTGTTTAACCCCCGAGCCCCTAAAGAAAAGATGGTTTCACATCTAAACAATGGGGAACGGTAAACACACAAATGATCGCCTCCAAATGGTGAAGCCCCTGAGGGGCCCAATCACAGTAAAAAAAAAAAAAAAAGTTTCAAAGTGTAAAAGAAAAATATAAACATATAAAAAGTTCCAATCCCCCTCTTTTGCCATTTTGCAAATAAAAAAAATAAAATAATAAAAAAGTTCCCCATATTTGATGTCCTGCGTCCCAAAAAAATCCCATATATTAAGATATAACATCATTTATTCCGGACGCCGGAGAAGAAAAAAAATTCCAAACGCCAAAATAGTGGTCTTTTCGTCATTTCATGTCCCCTAAAAATTGGAATAAATGTAATCAAAAAAGTCGCATGAATTCCAAACTAGGAGCAATAAAAAGTGCAAAAATTCTTCTCACTTGAGTCTGTAGATGTTAGTACAAACATTTTTTTTTTACAGTACCAAAACATAACGGAAACCCTACATGTTTGGTTTCTCCGGATTCATATCAACCTGTAGAATACAGAGAACACATCAAATATACTAAAGATCGAATGCTGTAAAAACAAAACTCCCACATACATGGCGCAAGTACACTGTTTTCACATTCTGCCCCACATAGAATTTTTTTTGCACTTTCCCAGTATATTCTTGGGAATAGAATAAAATCATTTGAAATCCATCTTGCCCGCAAAATCAAAACGCTCATAGGTTATGTCAGTGGCTCTGTCAGGAAGGAATTAAAAAAAAATTTTCCCAAATTTTCTGTGAGTTTCTCTATGGAACATTAATTTTCCCCCTGTGAATTCTCTTGTGCCTCTTAATTTGTTTAAATACAAAAGATTTCCCCCATTCTAAATAAAAAGGTTCTCTCCCCGTTGGGTTTTCATGTATAACAAGTTTGATTTCCGCGAAACTTTTCCCATTCTGAAAATTAAAAAAAAGGGGGGGGTTTCCCTTGTGAGATCTCTTGTGTGCAAATTGATAGATTTTCACTCAAAAAAATTTCCCACATTTGAACATGAAAAAGGTCTCTCCGTGTGACTTCTTCATGTTTAAAAAGTTTTTATTTTATGCGAAAAATTTCCCACATTTTGAACATGAAAAAGGCTTTCCCCCTGTGAGAAATTTTGTGGCAATTAGATTGATTTGCTTAAAAGTTTCCCCCAAATTTGAAAAAGAATGTAGCTTTTCCTGTGTGAATTCTTTGTGTCTCTCTAGATTTGCTTTAATACAAAAGATTTTCCCCCAAATTTGAAAATTAAAAAGGGTTTTTTGTGTGACTTCTCTCATTTTAACAAGATTTGTTTGTCTCTAAAAATTTCCACATTTGAACATGAAAAAGGTTCTCCCCCGTTGAATTTTCTTGTGTCTCTTGATGTGATTTTAAATTTCAAAAAATTTCCCCCATTCTGAAATGAAAAAGGGTTCTCTCCTGTGTATTTCTCTTGTATAACAAGTTTTGATTTAAGCGAAACATTTTCCCCTTCTGAAATGAAAAGGCTTTTCCGTGTGAGCTTATTGTAAAATTTGATTTGTTGTGAAAGATTTCCCCCCATTTTGAAAATGAAAAGGCTTTTCTCCTGTGTGAATTATCTCGTTTTTTAACAAGGCAGGGTTTTGAGTAAAACTTTTCCCCCATTTGAACATGAAAAAGGTTTACCCCGTGTGAATTCTTCGTGAGTAACAAGGTTTGAATGGTTTGTTAAAATTTTCCACATTGCCCCCATGGAAACCTTTTTCCCCCTTTTTTGGCCCCTTTTCTCGTGGTAACCCTCTGTGGTGGGGACGGGGAAGGTTCCCCATGATGGGAGGGTTATAGGGACAGGTCTGTACCTGTTTCCTCCTGAAGAGTGCTGCAGATATCTTCTTCTTTATAAATTATGAGAAAAATACAATTTCCCAGCATCTTACAAAATGTTCTTTAAAAACAAAATATGTTTTTAAAGATTTTTTTTCTTTTCAAACCACAAAAAAGAAACATTTAAACATTTCCTTTTTCAGGAAAAATACTGAGCTTTAAGTTATTTTTGGGCAAAAACTGCAGGGCAATCCCCGCAGGACATTTATTAGCACTTCCTATTCCCCTGATATCCATGCAGGAATTCCCCGTGGAGCCTGACTTGTAGGTGGGTAAAGGGGTGATGGCTGTCGCCACATATCCCTTATTGCTGTTATGAGTAAAAAGCTAATATGAGATTTGCAAAAGGGTAGTTATTTGGGTTTCACTATTGTGATATGCGGGGGCTGGTGTGAAGTAAATTGGGGGTGGAGAAATAAAACTGGGCTTGCGAAAAAGAGAAGGATGTCATCACCTCTGCAACCCGCTGTGTATGGGCCCCGAACAGAGGATGTCACTGCACCCCGCTAAACCCATGATATGGGTTTTAGACAATGGATGACACTGTACCCCTGCTAACCTTAAGTGTAAGGGCCCCGGGGAAAGGTTTTAACACCGTAAAAAACCAAGCTAATCAGCAGGAAAAACTTCTGTTTCCGCCTATCGGAATTGAACCCCGCGATGGGGAAAAGGATTTTTCACTGAAAGCAGTTTTTGCTTATTTAAGGAAAGCAAAGGGGTCAGGTGGAAAATCAGAGAATAAACAACATGCAACCATTTCTGGGTTTTTTGTTGGGGAAGGTTTAAGGGGGGTGCAAAAAGGCATTCTTCAGGTGCAAAGGGGTCCCCACCAATTTCAGTATGAATCCCTTTCCCACAGACTTGTACACCCATACATGTTATTACCTCTTGGGGCAGAGGGGACAAGTGATGTCAGGTGGCTAAAAACATCTGACATTTTGGGGAAGAGCAGAACAAAGATTTTCCCCAAAATGGAAGATAGGGAGGAGCGGCCCCTTTTTGAATAATTTGTTTCCTCATGAGGTTGGGTTGGAAATTGGTTTTAATTATGCTTTTTCCTTTAGGGTACCTTTTCCCCCGGAGTCCAGACGACACAAATCTCTTTAATTTTTGTCTGTTTGACTATAAAAAATTATTTTAAGCCATATCATTAATTTTTTCTGTTTATCACCCAAAATTTTCTCCTACTCCCCCTGTGAGGGGGGCTACAAAAAAACGCTCCACCTACACTCTTCTGAAAACCCTTTGGGACTAAGACTAAACGGTTATCCAAAAAACTCTTTTGAAGTAACCATTTACAAATTGTCTGAATTTTTTGTGACCCCCCCCCAAAAAAGCACCACTAAGGTCCCCTACATTATGTTGTTCCTCAAAAAATGTCTCGTCCTGTTGATTCACCAAACTTCTTTGATTTCTCATTTTCCCCCGTATGTTTAGTTTAACATCCTTGATTTTTTCATCAAATTTGGGCTTCTGCTCATTTACCCTTATTGTTTTTTAATGGCCCTTTTTTTCCCGGGGTTTTCAATGAAAAAAAAAAACCCTTTCATTTATTTCTGACCTTTTTTTTGGATAAATTTACCCCCTCAATGATGTGTTACAGCCTGACCTCAAGCAAGGATGTGTTCCTATGTTCTAGTTCTAAGGAATTGTTTTTTTACTCCTTTTCGAGCATGCGAATGAACAATAGGGCCCCCCTATTGCCTACCTCTTCGATAGAAAACTCGGTCGTTCCAAAAAAGAGCTGTACGGGGGATCCTCGTATTTTTTTTCCAATGTTAAAGGGGGTTTTTAATCGTTTAAGGTTGTGCTCTTCACTAATTCTTGAATTGGGAATTTTAGAAACCCCGGGGCATGTCCCTCCCCCGCGGGGTGTCCTCCTCCAGGGGGCTGCTCTCCCACGAAGAGCTGTGTACCACCATTCTGTGTCAGGGGGGGAAGAGGATGGCCTCCTGAAATGTTTCTTGTCTGCAAGCCTTCACTTCAGCTCCAAGCCCTTGCTGTCTAAAACGTTATACACACACGGGAACTAATGAAACCTTTGGTTTTTCCTTTTTTTTCTCCAAACCTTAATGACCTTACTAGGGGGTAAACATACTTGCCTGGGGTTGGGCGGTTTTGTCCGAATGGGGTCCCTCCCACCCATTGAAGGGATCAGCAAAATCCCCCTCATAAAACCTGGGGGAGGTTCCTACATGAAACGCATAGACCTCCCCGAAGCCCCCGGCGCAATGATGCTTCCACATAGTAAATAGTTGGACCGAGAGCAGTGCTGGGAGGAGGGGGGGGGGTTTTATGGGAGCCCGAACCCACCCCCTCTACCAGCAAGCAGCCTGGGGGCCCCCTGGATCCCCGGCAGCAGGACGGGGGGGCCCCGGGGGGGGGGGGAGTTTAACTGTGTGAGTGGTGGGGGGTCTTCTGTCATGGTGTGGGGGGTACTTGTGTGCATGTGTTTGAGGAGTATTTGGGGGGCTACTGTGTGTGCGTGTGGGTGGGTATTTAGGTGTGTGTGAAGTACTTGTGTGTGGGGTGGGGATACTTGTTGTGCGGATTTTCCCATGTGGCGGTACTTTTGTGTCGTGTGGGGGGTATTTTTTTGTGTGTGGGGTACTTGTGGGTTTTTGTTTGGGTTTTTTTGGGTAAAAATGTAAGGGTTGTGGCTGTTTCCAGGGCGGGGGGGGGTTAGAAAGCCCCCTTTTTTTCCCCTCCCTTTTCCGCCCCCTGTGGGCTGTTTTGGCGGTTTCAGGAGACCGGGAAAAGCCTATTCACATCCAGAAAACAGGGTGCGCTCCATCCCCCCAAAGTGGGATCTATTTTTCTGGTACTGAATTCTATCCCGCCTTTTGATTTTGTAAGTTTTTTTATCTCAGATCCCATTTGGATACTTTGGTTCGTGGACTATTCGGATACCCTTTGGATCTTTTTTTCATATAAAAGATAAAAAGGGCTGGGACCCGGGGTTTATTCTGTTTATCTGTGCAATTTTTTTTTTCCATATAATTCCGTATAGTAGTTGGGTATCTGCAGACCCTCCCTTTTACATCGTCGGGGGTTGGTTCAGCCCGAGGATGTATGGGGAGGGTCTGTCAATACCTCCATAACCACCAAGGTAAAACCGACAGCTGCAGCCTGAAGTTTAGAAGGGAAGGTCCATTGATAAAGGTCCCTTACCATTCAAAAATACCCGCTCGCAGCCACTTAGAACAACCATCACATTGGGGGGGTCTGTTACTGCTTTCCCAAACCCTGGGGTTGGTACTAGGAAAAGGACAAGGGGTTATGTCATCCTTGGGATACAAAAAACCTGTGGCTAACACCAAACCCGGCGGGGTAATGGGATAATATGTTAGAAGCCTCCGATACTAGCACTGGAATTAAAAAAAAAAAAAAAAACAGATCTTTTTGCACAAAAAACCCTTTTTCTAAAAAAACGCTCCCGAAAAGCCCTTTTAAAACCATTTTATTAAAGAAATCAATCCAACTTGGGTCTACATAATCCAATGATTTTCTGGGGGGGTGCAGACGGGGGGGATAGGGGTTTTTTTTTTTTAAAAAAAAAAACCCCCTGCCCCAAAATATTTTTTTCTGGGGGTTACTTTTAAGCCACAGCCCTTTTTAAAAATCTCTAAAGAGGATGGTTTCCTTTTAATCCCCCCAAAGAAAGATTGTTTACGGGTGCTCTGTACTCCTCTCTTTCCCCCTTCCCCCACCTTGTGTTATGCTCCCAATCCCAAACACAAAATACAACCCCCAATAACTCTATAACCTCTCCACCTCATAGTCCTCTCACCTCCACCTATCACCCCATAACCTTTTTACTTGCACATATCACCCCATAACCCCCCCCACCCCCTTATGGGGGTTTTTGTCAGAGGTGGTCAGGGGGGGAAGTGCTAAAAAAAATTAGAATTCTAAAATGTTTGTGGGGGTAAATTTTCATGACCAGTTGGGGCCAGAAGAAATCTTTATAGCGGTTGGCAGGTGGAGAAGAAAGGGGAAAAAAAAAAATCCCTCGTAGAAATGTTTAGTGAGTACCTAGATGAAAATGCACTGTAGCCCCTTAAACACCCGCAGAGCCTGTGAAATTTTTGTACTACCGAAAATGGAGGAAATATACAGTCGCAAGCCGCCACACTGTCTTATCACTATATGGTCACTGTACGGTGGAAATTTTGGTTGGGAAGATTTAGGTTTAGGCATTTTTGGGTATTTTCCAGCTCCTGGAGGCTGAATAGGCAAAACCAACTGTCTGGAAATCCTAAATTAGCTTTCTTCCAGAGCGCTACACAGTTAATTGGAGCAGGTGTAAAGGGGATGTGGCTTAACACACAGAGAGGATGTGGTCATACAAATGTCCGGGTCAGCGAAAAAAAACGGGCCTCAGTTAGTCCCCCTGATGCCATTTTAAAAAGGGAAAGAGGGCTAAAGTGGATTACAATTTGCCTAGACCCAGGCTGTCATGGATGTTCATCACAGCAGGTAACCCCCCCCAAAAAATGTCCTAAGCCTCTGTAGGAGGACCATAAAAACGCCTTGGGAGAAGTCCCCTCCAGGCCCCCCCCAGGTAAAAACAGGATCCTAAAAAAACCCTCTAAATCATTACTATCACCTGTGGTCACATCTTCTGGGATCTCCCCCTTCACTCACTCACCTTTGGGCCATCGTCCTCATCTTTTTCTTCACCTCCACTTTGTACAGTGAATCTTCACCCTGTGTGACTTTGGGAACAATCAGACGCAGACAGATCAACAAAAGACCCCAAATATCTATGACCCTTTTGTGCGCGGGGTCCACCCCTATAAGTTTGGTATAGGGTTTCTCTACCTGAGGTTCCCGGGGACTCCATCTCTTCTTTCACCCCAACCCCTTAAATATCAAGCAGATTTTCCCCTAAAGAGACAAAACCAGTGAAATAAGGCAGGTTGTTCCATTCTGGCATATTTGGGGAAGCTTCGTCCCCTACTGATGTTCTTTGGATTTTTTTCCCCTTTGGGGAAGCCCGGGAAAAGAGGAGGGGAAAACATCTCTCTGCGGATTTCCCCGTGGATCCACTGTGGAACACACAGGAAGAAAAATGCTGCGTATATCGGTCTATTACCCATCTACAGTCTCACAATTAAATTAAAGGGAGAGGGGAGAGGGGTCACTCCCCTTCTGTGCTTTCCCTTCCCCCTTGATGTCGGGGGCCGGGGATCCTCCATCATGACCTCCGGGTAAGATCCCCTGTGTCCTATGTACCCCACTCCCCCTGGAGACATAGACAGCGAATCCTGACACCTTATAGGAACCTGACAACACAAGGATCCTATCACCCAGCCCCATCACCCCTGTGTTATGATAAGTCCGCATTCCTTCACCCTCATCAACCAACCCATCACCCTGTTTATGTATAATGTCCCACCCTTTCCCTTACCTTCATCATCAGACCCATAATCCCTTGTTGGGTAATGGGTCCACATTCCTCTCCCTCTACACACCCAGACCCTCGCCTGTGTTGTGTAAAGTCCCAGATTTCCCTCCCTTCATCATAAAACCTTTCCTGTGGGGAAACCCCAGATTTCTTAGTACCTCTCCATTCCAAGTAGTGACCCTCAGGTTTAGGTCAAATTTTTATCTGGGGGCCCTGAGGTCTCCGTCCTTGTCTTTCCCTTGGGGGTATTGGAAAAGGGCCATTGTCTTTAACTGTGAGGTCTGGAATGAGGAACCGAAAAGACGGAGGAGGATTGAGAGTAAGCCACTGACAAAACATGAAACATTTATAATTTTTAAGGGGAGGTTAATTTTAAAAAAAATTTAGAGATAGAAATTTAAAAAATAAAAACCATAAAAATACTTTGTATAAATTATACAAAGTTTTTCTTTTTGCATAAGAAATAGGGATTTTATCCCTCTGGCAAACAGACTTAATATTGGTGGCAAAACCTTTTTTTGGGAAAACCAGCAGTGCATTTTTTTTAGTTGATGATGAGGTTTTTGCATGTCAGGAGGAATTTTGCCCCCTCCTCTCTAAATCTTTAAGTTTTTTTTTATTAAAGGTTTTTTTGGGGTTTTTTTTTTTTTTATAAATAAAGCGCTGTAGAATAATAATGACAGATATGACAAATGTAAGAATGACCCCGTCCCAAAACAAGACTACAGCAGTACAGGTAGAAAACAGACAATTTTTAAAATTCATTATTTTAATTGTCAGGGAGGGATAAAATTTTAATTTTATATATTTTTAAATTTTATAATATATTATTTATTTTATATAAATATATATATATTTATATTATATATATAATATATATATAAAATTATATAATATATATAAAAATAGCTACTGCTTTAAAATAATGAATGATCCACAACTGGCGGACCCAAAAAAAAAACATGAGTGAGCTCCCAAGGGGGGGAGTGAGAAATTTTCCCCAAACGTGATGAAATGAGTTTGGCACTTCCCTCATTGAAATAAAAGGAGAAAGGGGGGAAAGGGGGGGGCAAATCAAATCCCCAAACCTGCGCCTCGGTTTGGACATTTAATTTTTTAAAAAAATAGATGAAAGATTTGGCGAAAAGGGGGAAGGGAAAACCTTTGGTACTTAAATTTAAAAAGGCTTGAAATTTGAACACTTAAATTTTAAATTTGTTTCAATTTCGATGGCACAAGCAAAGTAAAGGGCCCCTAAAAAATTTAAAGGAAAAAGGGGACAACCTTGCGGGGTATGTGGGGTTGACAAGGGGGCCATTAATTTTATGGGGCAGTGGGGAAGGTAAACCCGAATTTTTGAAATTTGGGGAATAAGGGGGAAAATTTTTAAGGCAGCCCGAAAAGCGTAAGGTTTTCGGGCATCGAGAGGAAACATTGGGACTTATGATTCAATGAAATTATGTGGGGAGGGTTTTTCCTGGCCCTTTTCCCCCAAAGACAGGATGCAAACCCAAAAAGATTTGAAAATTTTTAAAAGTTTCGAGTTAAAAAGGGGTTAACAAAATTTTGTTTTGGCCCCAAAGAATCTTTCCCCTTTTTGGGGGAATATTTGGGGGGGGGGGGGGTCTTAAGGAAAAACAGAAGGGTTTTGGGAAGGGTTCACTAAAAAGGATTTAGGGATAGTTGGGGGATTGGAAAACCCGATGCCGCAAACAAATTCCCCAAAAAAAAAGGAAAATCCCCCCTCGAACGTTCCCGTGGGGGGGGGGGGGAGAGGGAAGGAGGGGAAAGGGGGAATTCAGAGGGCTCGAGAGTTGGGTAGATTGTATAATTGGGAATAAAACGACCCGAAGGTTTCCCCATACCCGATGTAGTAGGGCGGTCTCCGGCAGAGTTTTTAATGAGGGGTGAAGGGTGAGAAATCCTCTCCCTTGTGGCCCTGCAAGAACACCACTCTTGTCGCCATGCTCAAAAAAGAAACGCCAAGACTGGAGTAACTCCCCAAAAAGTTTAAGAAGGGATTTTTTCCCCCAATTGGGAATTGGGGTCTTTTAAAAAAGGGCTAGATAAGGGTCGTTATGAAAGGGCTTAGTGAAAAATACTTTTTTCAAGGCCAGAGAAATGGAGTGAGCTCTCTCCTTCTTTAACCCCATTGCCCCTGTTTAAAAGAGGACCCCGAAAGCACACACTTAAATGCCTCCATTTAAGAATGGGGGCTGTGGGGTATTAAACATGATTGAAGAAAATGCCCACTGTCAATCGAGTTCTCAACACAAATACTCAGCAAGCAGGGGTTCTTTAGCCAAGGTCTTTTGTGGGGTTTGGGAATAGCAGGGACAGGAGGGGGCAAAAAACGGGGGCGTGGTCATAAAATATGTTTTTATAAGGGGGACCGCAGCCAAGATAAAGGTTATTTCTGAAGAGTATGTGATCTAAGGCCCATTGAGTGTGGGGTCGAGTAGAAACTTGTCCTAGTGGTTTGGGGTTTGTCCTCCATGCCACAGTTGAGGTGTGAAGGAATTTCTTTAAATTCTTAATGGCATAGTAAGGAAAGTGTAGATCTGAACCTGTAAGAGTTTCCGGTGTCGGATCTAGGGGTGAGTGTTTTAAGTCTCCCACACAAGAGAACGTGCCCTTCCGGAAGGAGGAGAAATCTTATCAAGAAAGGAAAAGAGGACAAAGGGACCTTCCAACCGATTTGGTGGGTGTATAAAGGTGACACATAGTAAAACACATTTTGGCCATTAATGAAAGCGAAAATATTACGTGACCCCTCAGCAACATGATGACAATCTATGACCCGTGATGTGAGGGAGGGAATTAGTTGTATAGCTGCATTGGCCACATCCCCTCCTTTATGGATGATGTGAGATATGCAAAATACCAATGGAATAGAATCTGACTTCGAAGGTGTGCACGGGGTATTTGATGATTTGAAACGTCGATTCACACTGGATACATACACATGTGATTTTTTGTTGGTGAAAATAACGCAATAATCTGTGAGCCGGTCAAGGGTTCATAGGTTGACTTAAGTCCCATTCCGCATCTAAAGGAGGCTATCTTTAAAGTCCCAGCCATCGGTCAAACAAGGAAATTGCATAAGATCGGGCCGTCGGAGGGGAGCGCCACACCACCGAGAGCGAACGGGGCCAGAAAAAAAGGGTGGGGGGCAAGGGGGAGGAGGAAAGGAAGACAAGGGAACTTGGGACAAAAAATATGTAAGGCAGGCATGTGCACAACAGGGAGGCCACTGGGCCCAAGTGTCAGCCCACGAATGGAGTCCCTACCTACTGCGGGGGTGCAAGGAAGCACCATGAACTGAGGGTGGCTCCCATCCTGAAAAAATTCAATGACAACCTAGCTATAGAAATCTAGGAAAGGAAGAGGCATGCATGCAACATGGCAAACAAGAATAAACATCAGGAGACCATGCTGCAGCACAACAGAAAAATAGCATATATATGAGCAGTTTTACACCAACAGTCTCGACAACCTGTGAAAGAAAAGAAAGGAGACACAAAGTGAGGCTACTGCAGAGGTCCTGGGAGAACCTGTGGAGAGGTGGCGAGTCTAGACGCTGTTAGAGGTGTAGGGGAGGGACCTCTTGGGAAGAAGGTGGGAGATTGCCAAGGGGGGCCTGCCGGCCCTCGGTTGTCTAGATATTTCTCACACAGAGAGGGCAAGCCCCCAATTTCTCTCCGCAGAGGTCTCTTGTAGACCTGGGATGTAGTTAGCAGAGATGGCCATTCCGATCGAGTAATGTTCTTACATTTGAGAAGGGCCTGAAAAAAATTTGTCCCATCGGCAGACCATATGGGCGAATGTTCCGATCCTCTGCACGGAGCGATGAGCTGGCAAAACGGGAGTAACCCCATCTATATGGGATGTTTCCTTTCTTTTAGTACAGAGAGGCGAGCACAGTTTGAGAGTCATGGATCTCTGCACCAAGGTGTGGCGCGAAAGATCTGGTAAGATTTGAAGCGTAGCGTCCCTTTATAATGTATTTGACATGCGTTTCCGCTGGTTTGCAGTATATATCTCCTGAGGCCATAGTAATTTGATTGCGGTAGATATCGTACCCTTTGGCGAAAAGAGGGTCTATACTGGACAGCTTTGAGGGCTCTGTGTGCCGGTTCAATTCTCGATGTCGGCGTGGATGAGGCTGGGGTCCAGGTAAACCATTGAAAATGAAGGTCAGACATGGATTAGTCACGACGAGTGGAACCCGAATCTAGGTAAGGAGCTTTCTAATCCTCAAGTGTTCCTATCTGACTTTCTGTTTTCGACGTCGTCCAGATGAGCTACAAAAAAAGGTGGTCGGTTGTGTTGCTGAAGGAGCAGAACGCTTTTGTAAAGACATCAGGGAAGCTGGAATCCGTGTGCCAGAGAGACATTGTCGACTTTGCGTGCGGTAGAACTGAGAAGCAGAAAGTTCTGAACAGAATGAGGTGAACTCACTTGCTTTGCATTCCCCCAAAGTTACCAGATATTTTTGTAAGGCCGAAAAACTACGAGACGTCCATGCCAGGTTCAGCCTGTTGTGCTAATGTGTGATGATACACCTAGAGGAAGGCAAAAAAACCAATGTGAGGAGAGAGCCAATTATGTCCTCATTTTAGGGGACAAATCCTTCCCGACCCAATCTGGCAATCGGAAAATCCCTGATCTATGACCCCCTCTGCCATAATCCTAGACACTATAAGTGTTATATTATTACTGCTCCAGAATGCATCCAAACCCTTTTTGAACTCTGTTAGTGAATCTTCACCATGACAATTCCTCTGCAGAGACTTCATAGTCTCACTGCTCTTACAGTAAAGAATCCCTTGTCTATGTTTAATGAAGAACTTTCGTTCCTCAAGACGTAAGAGAGATGCCCCAGATGTTCTAGATACAGTCCTGGGAATACAAATAATTCTTTGGGAGAGATACAATAATGACTTGATGTATTTAAACTAATAATTATTAAGTCCCCAGCCAATAGCAATGAAAAGCCAGTTCTTTTCTATAAACTAAAGTAACCCTAGAACCTGTGCTAGATCATTCTGGGTAATTGTAGTGCACACCAGTCCTTTTATTATTTTTGTCACCCGCCTTGTACCTGTTCCAAGCCTCACAATGTCTTTCCTGTGCACCGGGGCCTCAAAACTTTACAGACAAATTCCATGTTGGTCTAACCAGATACTTGTATAATGTGAGAATAAAGTACTCAACATGTGCATCTATGCCCCTTTTAATACACCCCGGATGATCCCTAGTTTGCCTTGTACAGCACACGCTTTCTGACACTGGCTTCTACAGTTTAAGTTTACTGTACACACAGGATTCCCAAGTCCCTCCTCCAAGTCACTTTACTGACCCAGGCCTTTTTTCCATTTAACATGTAGTCATGTAATGGATTTTATGTCCTCCCCATGTGTCATAACATTGCATTTATCTGTGTTAAACCTCATCTGCCATTTTCTCTGTGCCCAGGCCTCCAACTTATCCAGCGCCCTTTGTAATAACACTATTATCCTCATGTGTTTGTGATTTACGTTACGGGCTTAAGTATCATCCTGCAAAGATCCGGATAATCTAAACTGTGCAATCCATGTGCAAAGATCGTTAATGAAAATGTAGTGAGGATAGGCCAAATACTGACCCTTGTGGTACCCCACTAGTTGAACATAGGTATCCAGTAATAGCATAACCGTTAATTACTCTACCCTTATGTATTTCTATCAGTGAGCCGCAGTTGCCTACCCACTGATGCACACATTTACTTCCACCGTCCGCGAAACAAGTCCTTGCGATTTAGTATTTACCAACCTTTTATGTGAGCCCGTTATCAAATACTAAAAAATTCTAGATTTATGACATCCAGTGCCTCACACCGATCCAGTCTAGCACCGACTTCCCCTCTTAGAAGGCTGATGAGAATAGTCTTACATGGACGACTCCCTTCATAACCCATGGCTGGAACGAGCTATACATTTAATTTTCAGTGAGATACTCCAGTATAGCATCCCTCAGAGAAAACCTTCAAAGAAAACACCATTATTTACCCTACACATGTAGGTTAAGCTTACCAGGCCTACTACGGTTCCTGGAATCACTTTTTTGACCCTTTTTTGAATATTGGTCACCCAAAATTTGCTATGCTCCAATACCTTGTGGGGAACGTGATACCGCCGTAATTAAGACAGTCCATAATATTAAGAATCGGGGCCTATCTAGGACATTACTTAACTCCCTTAGGACACGTGGGGTTGTATGCCAAGCTGTACCTGGGGATTTTGTCTATTTTAATCTTCCTAAGAAGGGCGGAGCTGCACTTCTTCCACACGTGGGTTAGACAAGAACTTTAAAGTTGGAGTTTACTTCATCCCTCTGTTCAAAGCAGGAAGCTCATCCTGTCCTCGTGTAAATACAGTGGAGAAAAAAGTAGTTTTAAATAGGTATTTGCTTTTTTTGCCTCATTGCCCTCTACTGTACACTCCAATCAGAATTTTTAAGGGCCAACATTTTTCTGTTTTTAATCTTTTTACTATTTAATATAATGTTAAAAAAAAATATTTGAGGGTTAGTTATACTTTGTCTATAGCAATATGTTCTTTCCGTCTCCGAGCTTGCTAGTCCTTTAACCTTTATTTTTATCCCAACACTTTATTTCTTTTTCCCAATATAAGCTTCTTTTTTTATTTATTTTTTTCCAAATATATTTATTGAAACGTGTTCCCAGCACATGTATAAAACGCCATAGGTCAGACGAGGTAACCATAGTACGATCAATCATGGAGGAGTCCTATACATTCAGCCAAATTACCACATCCTACAAGTCATATGATCCATTGCGAAACAAGTGCGGCTCGCGCAGTTAAAAGGCATTTATTCATGAACTTTCCACATAGCCCACATTGGTCACGAGCAAAGTCCAACAGAGTCTCAGTATACGACGCGGTAGTGACATGCGGCTATAAAACGTTCCCGCGACATACCCGATACAACGATTAATATCCGCCTATCCCCTGGACCCTCCCTAAAGACTACAACAGTATGTGCAGCAATAGAAGGTTGATGCAAAGAGAAGAACACGCTCCACATGAATTTTACTATTTTTTTTTCTTTTTTTTTTTGAAACTTCACAAACCAAGGTATGCAACAGTTTAAGCATCCCAACGTTCTAACGCGCTGCGCTAAGAAAGAAAGCCCTGGGATTCTAGCATATTAGTATGTATTGAAATAGAATGAAGGTCTTCCCCTACTGCGTCCCGAATTAAAACTGATTTAGGTTTGTTCGCCCACTGTTGAGAAAGTGTATGAGTCCTCACAGTCTCCCCTGTCATGCATCTCCTTCCCCCAGTGTTTATAACCAATATCAGCCCCCTGAATCAGTTTTAATCTCGCCCAAAGTATTGTCATTCCCCCTCCAGATAATCATTTTTGTAAGGCGGAACGGATAACTAGTCTGGTTAAGTTCAGCTATCATCTCAGGAATGCTTCGATAGAAGGGCTTCCTAGTGTGTAAAGAACCCTTCCGTTAATGTATATTTTGCCCTTTGCTACCTCTAGCTTTTTCTAAATGGGGGGAGATATAAGAAATTTCACCATGGGTCCAACACACACGACCCATAGTGGGGTTTAGTATGCGGATGTCTAGCCATACAGTTAAGTTCAATTACATCGTTTGGGGTAGTACCCCTAAGAGGAATAGATGTGAGAGCAAGTCTAACGGTATTTGCTGGGGGGCTGGTAAGCATGAAGAGTAGGAATAATTGGGGGTGGACAGGCCCGATCTATACGCCCCTAGCTTGATTTTTAGGGTGGAGCAAGCAGGGCAGCCTCAAGCCAGAACGCTTGAGAGTCCGGGCAACATCCACAAGGCCGGAATTAAATTCGTTTTTCGGTTATGGCGACAACATAGGGGCAGCAGTTTTACGATCAGGGGTCTTGGGGAGTGTGGCGTGATATTGAACCCGTAAATTGGCGTGATGGATAATTCGAAAATAAGTTTCGCCAGCGGAGCCATTTCTCGCTAATAATTGACGTATACATATCTTGTTCCAGGTCCTTCCAGAGGCAGCTAGCGGGAATATAATATTGTGTGTATGGTCCACTTCCCACGCTAGAGAACACAATGGATGGCTCAAATGTGACAGTTAGAGTTGTCTCAGTTGGCGTATAATATAGATATGTACGTGGTGCCGGCTTGAATTACGTCCAATGAGTTCGTCCAAAGGGTTGCTGGGAATTCTCTTCTAGTATAATGACCCTAGATCTCAAAAAAAAAAAAGGTGCTAATTAACCTGACTATAGGTAAGGAAGTTAGAGTTGAGGAATATGATGAGAGCAGCTGCAGCTCAGGCAGGGAAAGAATATTTATATAGGGACCTCTATGTTGTAGAGAGTTTCCTAGCCGTCTGTATTGCCACTGTTCTTCCAAGTGCTATGAGATGGGGAGCTGTATGTCTGATCCCCTCGTGGAAATTCCCGGACAGTAGGACCTAGTAGGGGCATGATGTTTTGCTAAAGAACGTCCGGGTGTTTAAATAATTTGTTCTTTGCGACAAGCGTGCGCAATCTTCCATGTCGCAATGGTGTCCAGCTACCGCCACCGGACATTCATGGTACAAGATCTAATGTCATGCGGGATGTGACTAAATCTGGTGTGTAGTAGAGCGGAAAGGCCCCAGGGAGAGCAAGTAGTGAATATCCAAATCTTATAGGAGTAATAAGATTTGTTTCCTTTATCCAATCCAGTCAATGCTAAGATGCAGGCTAAATTATATTTTCTAATGTCTGGGAGGTATTATACCTCCCACAAGTTTTGGAGGGCTAGTAAGTGCTTCGTCAAAAAAAGCGATCCTGGGTTTTTTTTAGCCCAGATAAAAAAATTTTGAAAATGCCCGACTGCAGCTTTCTGATATCGGGGAGTGTTACCAGCGCAATGGTAAAGTCTGAGAAGGTGGTATAAGAGTTATCACACATGTAAGCTCCTCATTTCGAATTTAGATGGCATCTGGCTAATAATGAGGAGGGGCAATTTAGTACCGATCTCTGCAATAACTCCTAGAATATTCGAAATAGGGGCGGGGATAATTTACAAATTATATATTGATTCGGGGTACTTGCCAAAATGTAGACCTAGGTATCTAGATTGAGGTCTATCTATGGAGATTGGGGTGGATCAAGGGTCCCAACTACAGTTAGCGGCGCCTTAGGGTGACAGTCTGAGGATTTCTGACTTCGATTCATTAATTTAAAACCCGAGTGGGTTACGGAAGATCGGTAGTATATGGAATAAGAGCTTCGGGTAGAATCTCTTCGCTGTGATGTTCGAGGAATGAATAACCATCATCTGCAAAAAAGGTTGCTCTCTGTTCATGTTGCCTTACCGCTGATAACCTTCCAAAGTTCCCACAAAGGCAAGATAGAATCTTTGCACAGAACGTGCTACATGTGCCAGATTGAATGAGATATGGGGTGGAATGAGGGGACACCCCCTGCCTTGAACCAACTGTTGATGGAGCAAAGGGTCTAGAGAGAAAGCCAGGGAGGACAGAATACTAAGCCTCCGGTTGCGTGTAGAGAGAATTTAAAAAAGGCGATATGGGCCTAGTAAGGCAGCCCAATATTTATCGAAGGACCGGAGGCCCCAGACCACCCCAGTTCGACGCTATCGAGGCAGGCCTTTCAGTGTCTACTGTAACCAAGCCGATGAACATGGTTTTGCTAGGGTATGCTTCTCACTAGACATCATCGAGGACAAGTAAGAGACCTTTCTAATATTGGACTACTGCCGATCTTCCCAGGACAAAAGCCCTAAAACTTGTGTGGTTGCCAATTAAAATCTGGGGAGAGAAGGTGCAACGCCGATCAGGGCCAATTATTTTGGAAAGCAATTTTTAGGCCAAATTAATCAGAGAGATAGGGTCCCCCCGATAGGAGGAGTCTATGGGCCGGGACCTTACCCGTGTTTGGAATTAATTATTAAATGTTGCGGTATTTGTGTTGAGGCTAAGGGATAGGTGATCCCATTAGGTACGAATTGAATAGATTTTGTAAAGGTTGGGAGACTTGTGGTTATCAGAACTTTAAAAAAATTCCCAGTGTAAGCCATCGGGGCCTGGGGCTTTTTCCGTTTTTTTAAATTTTTGCAATTGCGGATTCAACTCCTCGAAGTGAGGGTGACTGGGGAGCACCCTGAAGGATCTTGTCCTTCTTCTCTTGTAATGCTGGGTCGGAATCTTTATCTAACCAATCATGGGAAGTCCCGATCATCCGAGATGATCATGCCTCGGTACAATTTTTTCGTAAAAGATCCCTCAAAATCTCAGTAACATTCTATTCCTTTAGACTTGAGACCCCCTCACACGGTCCTCCTCAGAGTGGGGAGGGAGAGACGCCCTTCTTGCTAAGTTGCATGAGAAACGGCCAGGTTTACTCCCAAATCGGAACAATTTAGCTTCCGTTCTAGACCTGAATGAAAGTTCTCTCTTTTCACACCAGATTTCATAGGTTTGTTTAGCTATTTTCCAATTATGTTTGGCTTCAGGAACGTCTATGGCTAAGAGAAAAGCATTTGTAGGAGTGTTCTCAATTTTCGCTTAATTCGCTAATTTTATTGGAAAAGGAAATTGTTTTTTAATTCTAGATGCATATTCGATTATACTTCCCTCTTAGGACCTACCTTAGCGGTATCCCAATATATTTTGTGGGTTATCGAAAGGATCTCAATGCAAGAGTGGTATTCCTAGCCACCAATTTTTGAAGGGGCCACATTAAATTTCCTCGTCTTTGGTCAAGAACGAGGGAAATCGCCAAATGTAGTCGACCCCCGGGAGGCGATCCAAGAGGTACAAGTCACAGGAGAGTGATCCGATATGACTAGGTCCCCGATTTCTATCTCTGCTATTCCTTGAAGTGAATGCTGTGGGACAAAGATATAGTTCGATTCTTCTTCGACCATGTGAGTATTATTTATGCGTGTGATAGTATGAGAAAACTCATCTTACCTCAGGGTTATGTATTCGCCACACGGTCAGAGATGTTTTACATCTTCTACGAGTGCTAGCAAGACACGACTTGACGTCTCAGCTAGGGGTTTTGGAGTGGAGGAGGGTCCCTGTCTATCTTCTAGGACTAGTGCATGACATCATTAAAGTCCGCCTCCTATAACTTTGATTCCCCCTATTCACCCAGAATTTGTTGTTTCTAGTTGTTTAAAGAAATCGTGGCTTCCAGAGTTAGGTCCATAAACAATAATGTAATAGGACAAGAGCACTTCTGCGTTTTGGATGTAACTTTCTACACCCATTCCCTTGTTAATCATATTCATAGGCTAACTACATTCCCTCTAACACTATTCCCCCACCAGAGTCAGAACCCCCGCATTAATTATCAACCGCAGGAAGAGCCCAAAGACCTGACCCGAGCCCAATAATCTCCTTGCAACCGTTCAAAGTCTCTTTCAGGCAGATGAGTCTCCTGCAGCAGAAGCGATGTCTATATTCAAGCGTTTAAGATAGCGTAAGACCATAGTCGCTTATTTGGAGATCGGAGACCCCTTAACATTCCATGTTAAAATCTTCATGGACTAAGTATGCTAAAGGGACCATTAAAGAGTCATTCAAAAGCGCAGCATTAACAAAAAACAACAGGTTGTAAAAGGCCTTTGTAGAAAGAAACTTAAAACCTCGGGGACATGCCAGTCCCCCAGCACGCTGAGGAGGAAAAACAACCCAACTGTTCCCCTCATGCAAAGTGCAATGTGACTTCTTCTTTGTTTCCATCCACAGTGTGGACAAGAGGCAGCACAATAGGTTTTTTACCACAAAATGATGGATCAGCTCCCCGGCCTCGGGAGCGTGGCCACTAAAAACCTGGATTACTTGTTTTTGAATGTCTAACTTAGAAGCACTCCCCGTCAGTCTCCCCCGAGCCGGACAACAAGGTCCATGCAGAGGGAGCCCAAGGGACCTGCCCCCCACCACCCAGGCGAACAAAATTAAGGATTAAGCGAACATCATAAGTCACTAGCGGGGGGCATTACCAATGCTTCATACAAGAAAAATGTATACATAAACCCCTAAGGGGCCCATCAAGGGCCAAAACTGAATTCAGTTAAGACAGAATAGGAACGTTGACCCCCAGATTCCCCGGGAATCATCCAAGTATGATAGGATCCAATTTTCCACGACTTTGTTCATGGGGTCATCTTGATGCTTTGTCTCTTTGCCTCTGTTCCTTTGCTCGCCGAGCGGGGCAGAGTGAGACAGGGCTTGCTTCCTCCTCTTAATGGACCCCTAATGCTCCTTGGAGTGAAGAGAGAATTTTGGAGAGCGTAGTAGCCGATTCTGAGAATAGGGAGGGAGGTTGAAGATCGAATGTCCTCCCCGAGTCGCTGAAGTGGTGCTTGTGCCTCTCAGGAGTGTAGTAAGTAGATGGTTACCGTATGCGGTTGAAACACTTGAGGACTGCTGGATAAAAAGAGCCAATTTGATCTGCCACTGGAATAAAATAGGAACAGATAGTGTAGAACTCTCCTTGCTTCGTTACCACAGTCCGCAGTAGAAATCCTCAAAGATAAATGAGTTGTTGCCCTTCGAAGATAAGATCTGAGTTGAAGTCTCTAACGGCCCGAAGTATCGCTACCTTATCAGTGAAGTCCAGGAACTTGCAAATGACCTTGCGAGGCCTTGTCTCTCAGTGCTGTAGGGATAGCCATCACCATGGCCGCGTCTCTTGTACCTTGCCTAAGGTCTGTCCTAGTCTATGTGGCAATCGTTCTACTTTGCAAGGCGCTATAGCCCAAGGCTTCCGGAAGGTCTCGTTCCACAAAGTAGCGTAAAGCTCTTTGGGGGTAGAATTTCTTTCAGAGATTCCCAATAACACTTAGATAATTCTTCGAGACACGATTCTCTAGGTCTCGATTTTAATCATTGAGCCGTTTTAATTCTCCTGGGTAACATTGAAGAGCTCTGAGCGTGGTTTTTTCAATGTCAGATCGTCATTTCTTGGAGTTGAAGGCTCATGGTCGTCTAGGCGTTCTGCATGAATTTTCGAATACTGCCTTAACTTGGTGCTAACAATTCGAGCTACAGACGCCATTTAAGGACTCATGTAAATCTGCTGATATTTGGCTTGCGACCTCAGTCACTATATCGATTTGAAGTCTGCGCTTGGAGGATCTAAATTGAAAGACGCTGGTGGCATCGTCGAGTATATCAAACCCAGGAGTTGCATGGGGACGGTCCGCTGCGGGGTGTAGCGACGACCATCGCATTTGTTCGGGTACTGGGAAGAGTCCTCGAGAATAAGCACGTCTTGTGATGGGTGCTGATCGAGAGGTCTTGACACAGGGGTTATCTGGGGCATTGTCCTCCTTGCCTTGCTTCGCTAGGCACCCTTCGTACGCCGCCATTTTTATGTAGGTATTTTTTCCATATAAATAGCAATGCAAACACTGTGGTCACAGGCCAGATATGAATTTTTTGACAACAGTCCCTTAGAAAGCCTCCTGCTGTTACTTGCTGCACCCGCTCTATACTTAGCATTTTTGAGAGCACGTCTGACACACAAAGGGGCAAGTTCCTGCACACTGTCGCAGAATCAGTGAGCTTATATCAGTTTATGGCCCACAATTGCGCTCTTAGTAGTATCCACTATGGGCTGGATTTTAGGGCTTTAGGTCCCACTGCTGCTTGTCCTGCACTGTATTGTGTGCTTATTGCTGCTGACAGTTTGTGAGGTGGGGGGGTGGAGGGGGCGAGTAACTGCTGCAGAGGATCCTCAGCCGAGGAGATCCACTTCCCCTTACACTTAAATAGTAGTTCCCATTAGAGTGGGGAAGCCTAGTGCTGATTATCTGCAGTCACTTATATGCCATGCTGGGGCATGCGCAGATGTGAAAATAAAGCTGGCCGCCCACTGGAGCCGCAAGTGCACGCTGGCTACCTGATCTTTCTCTTCAGGCAGGCCTGGAGCGCGCCTTCCGGTCCCCCGTTCAGCGGTCCCCGTTCCAAGCAGCTTCCGCGAAGACCTTCCCGGCATTCTGCCGGCTCCAAAACACTCTCCCCGTGCTCCCGTCGTCTTTGCGCGGCAGGTTGAGCGCTACAGCAGGTTACCGTGGCCGGTTCAAATATGCGGGTACGTCCCGAGACCCACGGAGCTCCGGCCGCGTCCTCACTCCATGATTGGCGCCGAAAACCGGAAGTTCCTCCCTAAAGCTTCTTAGTGCCTCTTCAACTCCCTCCTGTTATAGTAGTGTGAATCGCTTTCAATTTGTTTTTTATATGCCTCTTTTAACATCCCTTTGATCCCATTTGGGTGTTTTCCCTTGTTTCTATTATTTATTACCATAAGGAATGTACCTCTCACCAGTGGGCGCCTAAGATGTTTTTAAAATATCCCATTTATTATTTTGTTCTGCCATATTTTAAACACCTTTGTCCCAGTCCAATACCGTTTAATTGCCTTCTAATCAGGTAAACTTAGCCTTCCCTAAAAGTTCATTGTTTTTTGTGGCTCCTTGACAAAAAGCTCTATTGAAGTATAAATGGAAGTTTTATTATATTCATGGTTCACTATTCTAGGTGCCCCTCAACCTGAACCTTTGTTACTCCTCTGTCCAGGTCCCTAATTAGTTAAATTATAGTCCATAGTAGGCCTTTCCTCTATCTGTTCTTGCACCATTTGGCAAAGGTAATTAATCATTAGTTATTGACAAAAACCATGTTTCCTTTATGAGAGCTAGTCAGGTTTCAATTCCCAATTGGATGTCTGGATAGTTTATTAAAGAAGTCGCCATAATTAATAACCTCGTTCTGATTATCCGCTCAACTATTTGGCCTGAGGAGTACATCTACCATGGGTTCTCTATTGTTATATTTGGGGCCTATAGTCAGACCCCTATTAGTATTATTGTTGTTATTGTTCCCCTCATGGTATATTTACCCTATAATGATTTCACATGTTCATTAACCTGTACCTTATATCTTCCCGCAGTGTTTGGCTTCAGACAGGATTTACATGTCTCAGTATCCCCACTATGTTCATATTTTTTTCTTCAGCTATTAGTAATTCAAGTCATATATTTAGTTCGTCAGACTCCTGCATTGGTCAGCATGCCAATTTAAGAGATTTTTCAGTTTTTTATTCCTTTCTCCCTGATCTTTAAAACTATTTGTTCTACAACCCCCCCCTCCACTCCACCCCCTGTTTATTAATTCCTAATTCCCAGCTGTCTATCATCCAGTATTCTTGCATGCTAATGTGTATTTACCCTCTCCCCCCCTCCCCCCAGTCCCAGTTTAAATATTCTCCAACTTTCTGGCCATTTTGGTCCTCCCGAAACAGCTGCACCCCTCCCCATTTTTAGGTGCCACCTAATCCCTAGCATAAGAGTTCTGAAACAGACAGAAGTCAGCCCAGTTCTCCAATAACCCAAATACCTCTTTCCTACACCAATTTTTGAGCCACTTATTCACCTCAAATATCACTGCACAGAAAAACCCAATAAAACATAACATTTAATAGATATACATTAAAATAAACCCCCAAAGTGAATCCACACAAACTCTAGGGAAAAAGAAAAAATAGGACTCACAGTTTTAGATGTTTAACTGTAGTCGAAGCAGAAATAACAGGCGCCAAAATATGAGATGCAGTGCCTGTAAGGAGAAAACCTATCTTTACCCTAGATTAAAAAAGCCTAAATGCGGGGACATATCGCCCCCAAAAAGGCGGCTGTCCCGCAGTTACTACTCCCTAGAAAATATCTACACTAAAAATATATATGCCTAGGTCATATTGGGTCTTTTTTATAATTTGGAAATATGTATTGTTTTCTTTATGTATTTACCTGCATATATATTTTTAGTGTATATATTTTCTATGGGATTAGTAACATGCGGAGCCGCCCTTTTTGGGGCGATGTACCCCCCGCAATTTAGCGCAGTTTTTATCTAGGGTAAAGATAGGTTTTTCTCCCAACAGCACTGCAATCTTATATTTTGGAGGCGTCCTGTAATTTCTGCTTGGACTTACAGTCAAACATCTAAAACTGTGTGAGTCCTATTTTTTCTTTTATCCCTAGAGTTTGTTGTGGGTTCACTATGGGGGTTTTAATGTTAAAATGTATATCTATTAAATGTATTATGTTTTATTGGGTTTTTCTATGCAGTGATATTTGTCTACACCCGGTAAATAGTATTCAATTTTGCAGTGATTTGCACTTATTCACCTCTCTAATCTCCCGCTGCCTCTCTGGTGTGGCCCGTGGAACAGGTAATATTTCTGAAAATATTACCTTTTGATTCATTGCCTTGAGCTTTTTGCCTAGAGTCCCTGAAATCCATTTTAAGGACAGCTCCACCTACCTCTAACTTTGTCATTGGTGCCAATGTGCGGACCATACAGCTGGATTCTCACAGTCCCCCCCCACCCAGCAATCCCTGTCAACCCGATCCGTCAATATGTCGAACCCTGGCCCCAGGTAAACAACATACTGTTCGAAGCCGATTTCCGGTCTTTGAGCAGCTTGCCCAATCTTTCCCCTAATAATGGAGTCATTCTGAAATTAATGTGTCTTGGAGACCGTCAAAACACAGGTCAAGAGCTGTGGACAGCTCTGCGCACTGAGACTGACAAGTGGCTGGGTACTAAGAACTTTGTGGTGATATTTTTACAGGAACAAGTGTAAGACAATCTCCAGCAGCAGGTCCCAGCAGTGATGGATGAGGTGAGACGGACCAACAGATGCTGATTAAAGATGCCTTTACTCCCGGAGGATGTAAAAGGCCCGACTGTTTTTCCCAAATTCATAGGTCTTCTTAGGCGGTGGTTCAAGGTCCAGAGGCAGGTGCAGCACAGAGCACTTCAGCTCACAAGAGTACAGCAACATGAGGCTAGCCAGGACTGTGGTGGACGCTCAGCATAGGTAAATGGAGGAGTAGATGATGAAACAGGGCTGGATAACGATGGTACCCAATTTTCCCTCTTCAGTGGTAAAAGGTTGGCAACAGATTTTCAGGAGGAGGAGTAAGATCTGTTAGTGCCCCCTCCGAACCGATGGTTGAGAAACCCCCGACAAAGCATCTACACACATGAGTGCTTGGATACTACATTACCTGCAACATGATCCACCCATCAACTCAATCAAAATAAATAGCAGTTACTGGTTGGCCACACTCCTTGATCCATGTTTAAAAATCAAAAGTTCAAGCAATTTCCTTCCACCCGACATAAAAATTTAACAGTAGAATGTAGGAATATAGACAGTTCTCATTGACCAACTCGAGACGTCGTGTTGCCATCTTCTTCACGTTCTATATGTCACGGTGGAACCAACAGTCCAGCAACGCGCCAGCAAGTAAAATTGCAAGTCGCCCCCATCCACTGTAGCAGCAGCCAGCAGGCAGTGGTGGCATGAAGCCTAATGGTGACATTAGGGCAATCGTTTTATTTATTTTTTTTTTTTTTTTTTTACCACCTCACCAACAGCCTGTAAGCAGGGCAGCGTTTCAGACACACAGAGTACCACCATAAGACCAGAGTCCATGACTACCTGCGGCTCAACACTGATGTTTTTGGACTAGGTCCGGTCCCAATAGACTTCTGGCTGTCCAACTCACTGTTTTCAGGATATATGCTTTTGATGATTCCTAAAGTTTTGTAGCATGTAAACAAAAATTGTTTTTACTCCAAGCGTGTTTATTATTTGAATTACTAAAATGCAAATAAAAATACAGTTTAAAAAAAAAAAAATACTTCTTGCTGCCAAAGTGGATGAATGGCCTAGCTTGCTCGGCATGCCCATAGAAGTTTTATCCTGCCCAGTCAGCCAGCGTTATCTCTGGAGAGCACATTCATCACAGCTGGCGGGGTTCGATAAATGACAAACATAACCGGTCTTTTCCCCTAAGAATCTGGATGTTTGACATTAATCAAAGATGAATCAAGCGTGGGATCTCCTGGAGGATTTTCCTTGCCGCTGGTAACTGATTTTCAAGGATTAGTGAACTGTAGCAACGTCGTTCTTCACAATGTGAAATAAACACATTCCATGTTGAAAAAAAAAAACAATGGTCCTATGAAAAAAATCTTATTCCAAATACTCATTTCATCGTTGTCCAAAAGGTCAGTTTTTGATGTGTAGATTTTGGGGTGCGCGTCGAGGTGGCTACAACAAATCACAACCGATGCCTACCTCCCCCAAAGGTGCCAGGGTGGCAATAACAGTACTTCCTGTCAATGGCCCAAATCAAAAAGAGGGCCCAGTGATATTGTTAAAAAAAAGAACTATAATGGTGGGGGTCCATTTTGATTTAGGTGCATGGGTCCTGAAACGGTTAATAGATGAATGATGGCAGCCCGGCTACCGCTGCACCTCCTATAGCTACACATTTCTCATCATTTCAGTTAGCTATTGAAAAGAATGAATTATATTAGCAGTGAATTTTTTTCTGTCACTTTTAGAGCCAAATTGTCTTCACTGAGAATGTACCAACTGTATCCAGTTTACTGGTATGGATGGTAATTCCAGCTTTTCCTCACCTGCGTAGGTATGAAAAATAACCCACCGACAACTTCTCCCATTGACTTTAATGGAATCAACGATGGAGTTGAGATAAAAAAATCGACAAGATTTTCTTAACTAGTATCCGTAGAGCCAGTGTACACTGTACCGTACCAGTATTTGCACTGTATTGGAGGTAATATACACCTGCAGATCATGTGTACATTGGTTTTTTTTTAAAACAAATCCTTAAACCACTAAAATGGTCACTGTATGGAAGGTAATATCCAGTCCTGCCTTGCAGAGCCTGTGTACCACTTGTAATCTACCACTATATGATCCACTGTAATGAGAAGGTTAATATAACAGTCTACAGAGTCTATGTACACTGGTATCTACCACTGATATGGTCAACTGTATGGAGGTAATATACAGTCTCAGAGGCAATGTACACTGGTGTATCGTGACCACTATATGGTTACTGAATGGTGGAAATATTGGTTGTAGAGGTAAAACAAGAAATATTCACCTCCTCATTCTCCACACTTACATCAACAACCCAAAAAACGCCTCTTTGACACCTTCCACTCCCCTCTAAGGCCCTAAAGCTCACTCCGGTCACTGACCTCTGTTCTTGAAGACCTGGCCACTCACATTCAAAGACAAAATTGAAAATTCCGGCAATGACATCAACATCACATCCCCAAATAATACCCCAACACAGTCCTTCCCCCGCATGTCCTCTAATCTACTCCATGCCCTTTACCCGACGACAGAGGAAGAAGTGTCCAGGCTTCTCCTGTCTGAGCTCGCAACCCACCACTTGCACTAGTGACCCCATTCCATCCCCCTCGTCCAGTCTATTTCCCCAGCTGTCCTCTCTCACCTTACTGCTATTGAAACCTCTCTCTCTCCACTGGGATCTTTCCATTTTCCTTCAAAACCCCATCATAACCCCTTTTACAAAAAAAAGCCCTCTTGCCCGCCCGTGCTGATAACTACGACCAGTCTCAAACCCTCCCCCTTCACCCAAAAATCCGGGAAACGTTTGGTCTACCTCCCCTAATCCGCATCCTTGCTAACTCTTTCTTCCCCCCTGCAATCAGTTTCCCCGCATACACCCCCGGAAAACTGCCTTAGTTAAATTAAAAGACCTCCACACGCTAAATTCGGGGTAACTACTATTTTGCTTCTCTTGGATCCTCGCGGGTTTGACACTGTGGATCACCAACTTCTCCTCAGCAGCTCAGACCTTGGCCTCCGGACACCGTTTCCCCTTTGGTTCTCTTCCTACCTCTCTGACCGCTCCTTCAGTGCCCTTTTTTCTTTTCACCTCCTCCCCCCCCCCTCTTGCTTTTGGGGATTTCCCTCGGGGGATCAGTTCTAGGTCCTCTCCTTTTTTTCTTTGTACAACCCCCCTTTGGGAAAAAAAACCATCAGTAGTTTTGGGTTTCCATACCTCTCTATGCGGATGACACCCAATTATACACCCCTCCCGTGAATCACTCAGCCTTGCAAAAAAACACCAGGACTGTTGCCGCTGTCTCTGACTCATGTCCCTCTCCATCAAAAACAAAACCCTCACTAAGAAGAACTTCTTGTCTTTCCGCCATCTAAACCCAAACCCCCCCCTGCTATTTCTGTTTCTGTATGTGGTACCCCCATTTCTTAGGCACAGGGCCCCTGTTTTAGGGGTTTTATTGGGTTCTTCAACCTTTTCCCCATATATCCAAACCCTTGCCCGCCCCCGCCCCTGACCTCAAAAATCTCCCAAAAAGTCCATTTCTCCTTTGGGAAACAACTCAAACTTCATTATGCTCCCTTTTTCCCCTTTTTGTCTTGAATACTGCAACTCTTGCTTATTGGTCTCCCTCTTGCAAACCTCCCCCTCTCCAATTTCCCGAATGGGACACCCGGCTTGTTTTCTCTCCCCGCCCCATACGATGCCCCTCCCTGTGTCAGTCATGCACGGGTTTCCCATTTTAGGTACAGATAAAAAATAGCACTCTCACCCCAAAATCTCCACAGCGTGCTCCTCCTACTCTTTTCCCCCCCTAGTCCTTTTCTACCCCCCTCCCCCTGCTCCCGCTCTGTGATGATATCGATTACATTCCCCAATTTCCGAACCTCCCATGCCGCCTACAAAATTTACACGTGCGGCACCCCAAATTTTCCGGAATTTTACCGCGGGCGATCAGGCACATTCACAACCTCACAGTTTTTTTGAGGGCTCTGAAAAAACACTTCTCGGTCGGCCCACAAGATCCCCAAATGCATCCACACATTGCACTCCTGCCTTTGGGGATCACAGGCATTATCTGTATATAGATGTACGTCGGGGGCAGGTTCATCCATTTTTCATGTAAACCCCCCCCCTATTTAAAAACATGGGCCCGGGCCATGGGAAAAAATTGGGACTTCTTTCCGTATGTTTTACCCATAAACCCCAAAGATTGTAACTCTACGAGAGGGGCCCCCCAACCCCCTTTTTTCTCATTGTAAGTACTTTTAAAGTGTAATGACTGTATGTTTACCCCTTTTTTTTGTAAAAGTTTCTGCGGAATAGTTGGCGCTATATAAAAAAAGATTATTTTAATTAGTTAATGATTTTGGTCTAGGCACGTTTTCGTATCTCCCGCTCTCCTGGAGGTGAATAGGCTAATTCACAGTATAGGAAAACCGGGGTGAGCCAAAAAAATAAACTACTTTTTTCAGGGGGCCTTACACATTAGTTGAAATGGGTGTGACCTTTTTTTAAAGGGGGTGTAGCTTGACACAGAGGGGTGTGATCATCAAATTTTTGGGGTGGGCATGCAGCGCACCTCACTTGGATCTCCCTGATGACTCTTTCAAAAGTTGGGAGGGAGGCTAAAAGGGATCTTCTAAGTGTCCTAGATCCCCCGGGTAGTGCAGTTTTTCATCACAGCAGGGGCCCAAAACCGATCCTAAGCCCCAGTGGCGGACCCATAGAACACCTGGAGAGAATCACCTTTTCAGGCCCGCACCAGGTTAAACATAGGTCCCCTGAAGAAACCTTGAATTCATTAACTCACCTGTGGGCACATCTTCTGGGGTCTCTCTTACTACTCTCCTGTCATCGCTCCATCTTCTCTTTTTCGCCCCACTTTGTATAGTCAGATCTTCCCTGATGTACATATGGAAATTTCAGTAACAGAGAAGTCAAAGGCCCCAAACAGAGCCCAGGATAGGAGGAATAAAGTTTGAGGGT
>JAODAL010033625.1:0-45334 GCA_025379985.1 Phyllomedusa bahiana | reverse complement strand
CGCGGTTTGATTGGCTTACCTTGAATGTCGCGGCTATGCCCTTCTTTTCCAGAGTGCTTTCCCCCATGTGCCCTGTGTCGCTGCCATTTTATCAATCCAAAAAGCACACTTCGTTCACCCGAAGTACCCCAAAGTTGACTTCGTTCCGAACAAAGTTTTCCTGAAATTTAACGAATTCCACTTGTTAGAATCGATTCGCCATCTCTAGTGGTCACTTTTGGGCTTGCACTGCTATGGTGGGAATGTAAAAACAAGCATATTAGGGTGGTTACTGTGTGGCTGGCCTGTTATATGGACACTGTATGCTGGACTAAGGCAGAAAGTCTTTTTTAAAAGCAACTTAAAAGCAATCAAAAAAAAAAAACTCTATATTATCCCTAGTTCAAAACCAGTTTTATCTGAATTTCATGTTAAAGAGTATTATCTCTGAACAGTCATGAAATTTTTCACAAAAATCAAAATGTCAGTTGGTTCTAGACTTAGAAAGAGAGGAGAGCTGAAAAAATTGCCTTTAATTTGTGCTGATTTATTTATGTGTTGTTAAGGGGACATTTCTGAACCCCCAAGAACTACAACAAAAATAGGAGTTAATACTGGCAGGGCCCCACCTTCTTATCTTTGTGATTCTTTTTGCTTTTTCAATTTATTTAAAATTAAATTGTGTAAAACTTTAGATGGGACCCCCCCGAAAGGTTTGCTGAACCATTGGAAGAGGTACAATATGACAATGTGTCCTGAGACAGAAAAGGTTTGTGCACCCCTGTCAACCTTTCACTGTAGAAAAAGGAAACATAAATAAAAAATGCAATAAAAATTTTTTTTGTTTTTGTGCATTTAAAATGTTTTTTGAAATGGCATAGAGAAGAATGGTTTTCCCACACTAATGCTGGAGGGGGAAGTATATGGTATATCTGAATTACTTTCAGCATTGTTTTATCAAACTTTTCCAGCTTTATGTCTGGTGGTTACCTCTCTTATGAAAGCTTTGTGCGATGGGTGCATATTTTCGACTTCATATGCTAAAATTTTTACAGAAACGCAAAAAAAAAATGTTCTCACCTTTTTTTCCTCAAGGGGAAAATTTGTTATTCCTTTTTTTTTTTTTTTTAATGCTAAATGTTTGGAAAAATTCCCGAGGAAGGTGATATGAAAAAAAATACAGGGTTCTTTGTTTTAGTGCCTTTTTGTAGAGATTTTTTTTTTAATTATATTTTTTCTGCACTCTTTTTGCTGTAAGGTACAGTTTGCAAAACAGATGTAAAACCCTTTTCAGCTGCGAAATGTCAACTTTGCATATTTTTAGCAATATTTCCTGTGCAATTTTTCTCAATTGGGAAAAAGGGTTTTAATATGTGTCTGGTGATTTTACCTACCAGAAAATGGAAATATGTCTGGCACTAGGCAACAAGGGGCTCAAATGTTCAATAACTTGGGAAAAAACAAAAAAGTTTTTCAGTGTATTATGAAAAGTTATGGGGTTTCTATGAAAATTTTAAATATCAAAAAAATACGCCATAAATCCCTTTTTAGAATGTGTTATAGACCCTAAGAAAACAGGATTTGAATCTGCTGTGGTTGTCTAGGATTAGAAAAACTGATACTTCCAAAAATATGCCTCTTTCTGTGCTTTGTTTGAATCCCAAACAAAATTTTTGAACAGGTATGACACTTTTTTGGGAGAAAACAAACACTTTTTTTGCCCTTTAAAAAAACCCTTTTAAAAATGTGTCTTTTAAGGTCCAATACGGAAAAAAAGTAGGACAGGCTTGGGCCCCCACAAATCCAATGTAATTTGTTGAAATCTGCTTTAAATGCAAGGAGCTGCTTTTAGAATGTGAAGGAATCCCTGCATGCTTGATTTAGAAAGAGCACATTAAATACAAACTCCAGTCCTGCCCCTCTTGTCCTTTACATAACTGATTCAGGCAGAATGCATAAGCAGCAAGAAGCCTAAGAATACAGATAGGAGGAGCAGAAAGCCTGGAATGGGTCAAGTTCAGCTTGTAGTATTAACTAAAATGTAAGCCCACATGCAGATATAAAAGTAACACTAAGGCCCGATTCACACGGCTTATCTAAGCCGTAATTGCGGGATGGATCCCGCCCGCAATACGGCTTGAATAAGGGGCGGGGGAGCTGCCCGCCGGCCCCATAGAAAATGCATTATTTACGGCGCGCACGCGCCGTAAATAAATGACATGTCACTTTCTCCCCGCTTGGCTGATTCGCCGAGCAGGGAGGAGCGACGGAATCCATAGTTCTCTATGAGAACTGTGGATTACCGTAGTTACTGGGACGGATTGGAGCCGTACTGAAGCGCAAATCCGACGCGCAGTACGGCTCCAATCCGTCCCAGAATAAGCCGAGTGAACATGGCCTAAGGGCCACATGTAAGAAAACTGTCTAGGTCTAAAACTCACTTTGTTGCCCATAACAACCAATCAGAGTGCCCCTATCATTTTTCCAGAGCACTATATGATTGGTTTCTTTGGGCAACAAAGCGAGTTTTAGACCTAGACAGTTTTCTTACATGTGGCCCTAAGTGTGGAACTTAAAATAAATGATAATAATTTAACAAAAGTGCAGATTCATCAGCATCAGAATTACCTAAGGGAAGATGATCAAGTCGCCCTTCTGCATGTGACCCCACGTGCCTTTGATTTTACATAACGACAGCCCGAACAACATAAATTGTCAACGCTGTTCATTTCCAAGTGGAAATTCCAGTTTAATCAACAACTCTCACATCTCTTTTTTGATTTTTTTTTTCTACGAGTATAAACGAAGTTCCACTAACAGGATTTTTATAGACATATCCAACAACCAATAATGCATTTTTCTTGTATTTACACTTATTAAAAAAGCCTTGTATAACAAGATATCCCAGATGTGGTGAACCAGAAGCCTTTGAATCTGCTTCTCCTTCTCTGATTTTCAGAGGAGATGCTAAGAAGTCCAGAGAAGACTTTGTATGTTCAGAGCCAGATCAGATGACCACATCAGGTATCTTCCCAATATAAATAGTATGGGTAATAAAGTAAAAAAAGACATTTGTCCTTCAAGCTCCAACAAGTGCGGGGATAAGAAGTAGATGAAAGGAAGGGGAATAGCTAACAGCTTCAAGATATTTCAATATGTGTTCATATTATTTATTTATTTTTTTAAACCCTTAACTGTTTCTGTTGTGGCCAGCTCCTGAGGAGGCTATTCCACAGATTCACAGTTTTTATGGTAAAGAAGGCTTGTTGCCTCAAGACACTGAACCTTCCCTGGAGCTTGAACTTTATGTACTGTACAAAATTAGTGATGTGTCAGTGATTTATATCACCATTCAGAAGGGAACAGCTCCAAATGATGATGTAAGCAGAGGCACGTGACCACTGCAGCACTAATGTGTCTATCCAGAAGAAGAAATTAGGAAATGGAAGAATGGAGAAATGCAGCACTGGAATGGAGAACTGGAAGACGGTTACTATAGTTTGTTTTTTTAAGGAGGCAACTGAAGCTTATTATTAATTTTTTCTATGACCCGAACAACCCCTTTAAACTGCCTTTAGCACCTTCAATTGAATAGCATTGAGCTGGAATACCACAAACAGCCCATGAGCAAAAGTTGCATTGATTCGACAAGAATGTAGCCATGTTTTTTTCAAATGTCATAAAAATACCTTTAAAAATAAAGCCAAAGTAAATGATGGGGTGCTGTGCCCTTTATATGCTGGAGAGGATTTGTAGCCCTAGATATTGTGTACTCTTTACTGCAAATATTAAGATGAAGAGTCTGTGCTATGTACACGGTTTACCCCTGCTAAAGAATATAGTTCCAAAAATATTACTAAACGCATGCACAAGAAGTAAAATTGTAGTTATTAATTGTAACAGCCCATATTCCTGCTAATTGCAGCCCAGAGCTATAAAGTATAAGCACCTACCTTTTTTAAAGTCAGCAATAACAAAAGCATTTTATTTTATGTGATTGGAAGGATACTCAGCAACAGGATAATATGAGATTCTGCAACAAATTGAGCCTGGCTGCTCCCGTGAATGTAACTCTGTAAAAGAAACAATGTGATATAATCAGTAGTAACAGACACTATGGACGACATGTATGAACGGGTCAGTTTCACTTTTCTGGTATTAAATGCGTCAAAAGTGAGTGGCCCGCCTAATTTTCCAATATATGGCGCGCCGAACAATATGTTTGGTGCACTGTGCACCAGACCTGACACTTTATAATGCGCCAAAGATGTGGGGACATTTTGGGGGTGTTCTGGGGATGTGTCTCACCACACTCGTAATATTAGACACATTTGTGAATGTGGGACGGCAAAACTAGGAGCATTACTGCTCAAACAGCCAGACCAATTTAAATATAGCCTGCCTGAGCTTGAGTAGTCGTGCTGGAACTAGATTTGCCATTGGGGCAAAAAATGTCCATTATTTCTCAACTTATTCCAATAAAATAATAAAAAGTAATGTATGATAATTATCAAACTTTATAAAATTAAATGATATAAATGTAATCATAAATTTATCCTATAAAATGTATATAAAATGATATAATATCCCAAAAATATAAAATAATCTCCTATAAAATGTATTTAAAATTGATATAATCCAAAATTAATTTTAAATTAAATAATCCACTAACCTACATTTTTCTGAACACAAATTAACATACCATATAAAAGTATAAAAAAAGTATTCTGTAATATTTTACTTTTAAAAAACTAAAAATCTCCACAAACTTTTAATATTAACATATTACATTTTAAATTAGAAAAGCAAATCAGTGAACTGTTTGATCAGCCATTGTAGAATTCTGGCATTCATTTATACATGTTTGGCGCATTACTAAAGTACCGTAGCGTGCCAAACACATATGCTAGGCACATCGAACTTTGGGCGCCATTTATGACCACACATTCACCACTTTCATATATTCAGGTGCATTATCTACTGAAAAAAAAAGACGCAAAAAATTGTTTTGATGTGTCAAGTTTCATACATGTCACTTTAAACATGTATTTTATTCATGTTAATGTTTATCCATCCTACTAGTTTCTTGTGGACAGCATATCCTCTGCCCATATTTGCTAGCAGACTTAATATGCTAACCACCCATGACCAGCCGGCCTTCTATAAATAGCCAGTCACTGGTTAAATGACGCACTCACTGATATTAGGAAGATATTAGGAAGAGGTAATCTGAAACTGGCTGACTAAGTGGCAATGTATAAAAGCCAGTCGTAATAGATTATGTCCTTTACCACTGTCCCTATTCAACTATCAGCATACTACTGGTACATACAGTGGATGCAAGAAGCAGCACGTGTGACTTCTGTCACCTTGGGCTCCTTCCTGCAATAATTGGTTATGATTGCTTCAAAAATAACACACTGTACAACACAATGAACTGACATGATCAGTATGATTTCCATTTATTCAGCATGAAACGAAGCTAAAACAACATGCTGTAAAAAGTACAATGTATGATGAAAAATATTACAGACCCAACTATTTATTCAAAATGTGTATTCTAGATGAACAGGGCAGCACAGTAATAATAATAATAATTTTATTATTTTAAACAGAAAGCATTACATTCTCATGTTCCTCTGAAGTCAGGTGAAAATAATAGAAGTACACAGCCATTTTTCATTTCCTATATTTTACATTCTTTTTTTCACCTCTGAAGTATGAAGTGAAGGATAGAAAAATGGTGCCAGTGTAACCTTACAATATCTAAAGCCTCTTTTAATTAGTTTCTATTCATTTAGACTGTGTAAATGTATTTCCCAATGTCTCCTGCCAACATTTTAACCCATTCCTAATGCAGGAATTTTTGCTGATAGTTTTGATTACCTTATTTAGTTTTCTTTTGTCATCGACATAGGAAGCCTTGTTTTTTGCAGCATGGGTTGTATTTTTAATGTACCATTTAATATTTTGGGAAAGTAAACAAACAGTTTTTACAGTTTGCTGTGGGGTGGAATGGAAAAAAAAAAAAAAAAAAACAATTGTGCTATTGTCTCTTGGGTTTCATTTTTTTTAGTTTACCTTCCAGTATAAACAATGTGACATTCCAGTAACAGCACATTCATGACATATAGTTTTTGCTATGTTTTTCTACTTCAAAAATAAAAACTTATTTTCAAAATTTTCCTTGCCTCACCATTTCACGTCCTCAATAACATTATTATCCTTTTCATTTAAACCCATGTATTAGGGCCCGGCCCTTTTTTTTTTTTTTTTTTTTTAGGTAAATACAACTTTGTTTCACTTTTTATTAAAATTTTTTTGGGTAGGCATAGTGATATAAAATTAAATTAACGGGGTTTGACCGTGCAACTAGAAAAAACCCATAAATGAAGCATTGTTTTTTGTGGTTTTTAATCACTTTATACTCTGCACTTTTAAATATACATACATGTATGTCAAGTAAAGGGGTTAAACTTGGCAAAGAAGATAAAATTATAGTGACTCTTGAAGCAACAGAAAAATGACTCATTAAATATAACCTTGAATATGGAAACCCATATCCATTATATGAGACATCTGTTCAATTATATTTCATATTATTTCATTAATATGTTACAGGTCGTTATCAGTTTTAGTCTTGCATGTGGCTTTATGGTACTTATGACCTACATACACTGATATAGTCAGTATTTTCTATAAATGGATACTTCCTGATCCTGCATAACTAAGAAAATATATATTTTTTTATATATGATTTAGGGAAATTATAAGATAACAAAAGGTGCTGAGAATGTCCTATTAGGAGAACGACAGGCCTAGGGGTGCTTTCACACGGTGCGTTTTTGATGCATTTTTTATGCGTTTTTTTCATGCATTTTTGGTGCAGTAATGAACAGCATTAATTGTTGTTCCTTTCTGCACAAAAAATGCATCAAGAACGCCCCAAAAATGTTTTGTGTGAAAGCAGCCTAAGACAATCAGAGATTTCAGAAAAATAAAGCAAGTAACAATATCTATTGCCTGTTTTGTACATTTATTTTGAACACTTTAAGCAAAAATGCTTAACAAGCTCTTTAAAGAATACTGGATATAGTTCACCAAGACTTAGTGTAGACATTGCACTGCAATAGCGTTATTATTAACAGTTTTCTATTGAAATATTTCCTGGATATTGGCAGTCTGAACTTATATTAGGATACACATCTTTTCTAGTAACTGCAGGTCTCTTTGTTAGGTGCAAAACTCCACTTTTATTATCATTTATAGTATACATTTCAGATAGGTGTTTTTTTTTCAATTTTGCTCATTCCAGCTTTGTTGAATATAGCCACCTTGCAGTTAAATTAGAATCCAGCAATTTTGTAGTCAGCACAGGTTGATAGGTGCCAAAAATACCTTTCATTATCCAAATACATTTCAGATACGTTTTTTTTTTCACTTTGGTGCAGTACAGCTTTGTTGATAGAGCTACTTTGCAGTTAAATGTGAATACAGCAATTTTGTAGTCACCACAGGTGAATTGAAAGGTGCCAAAAATATCTTTTATTATCCGAATACATTTCAGATACGTGTTTTTTCACTTTGACGCACTACAGCTTTGTTCATTGAGGCACCTCAAACTTAAATGTGAATACATCAATTTTGTAGTCACCACAGGTGAATTGAAAGGTGCCAAAAATACCTTTTATTATCCGAATACATTTCAGATACGTGTTTTTTTCACTTTTGGTCAGTCAAGCTTTGTTCATAGAGGTACTTTGTAGTTAAATTTGAATACAGCAATTTAGTAGTCACCACAGGTGAATTGATAGGTGCCCAAAAATACCTTATATTATCCCGTTTTACAATTTCAGATACGTGTTTTTTTTCACTTTGGCGCAGGCCAGTTGTTTGATAGAGCCACCTTGCCAGTTAAATTTGAATCCACCCAACTTTTTAGTCCCACGGGTGTACTGATAGGTCCCAAAAATCCCTTTTTAATATCCGTATACATTTCAGACAGGTGTTTTTTCACTTTTGGTCAGTCAAGCTTTGTTGATAGATCTACTTTGCAGTTAAATGTGAATACAGCAATTTAGTAGTCACCACAGGTGAATTGATGGGTGCCAAAAAAATACCTTATATTATCCGTATACATTTCAACGGGTGTTTTGTCATTTTTGGTCAGTCATGCTTTGTTCATAGAGCTACTTTTGTAGTTAAATTTGAATACAGCAATTTAGTAGTCAACCACAGGTGAATTGATAGGTGCCCAAAAATACCCTTATATATTATCACTATTTAACATTTCAGACAGGTGTTTTTTTCATTTTTGGGTCAGTCAAGCTTTGTTCATAGAGCACTTTGTAGTTAAATTTGAATACAGAAAATTTAGTAGTCACCACAGGTGAATTGATAGGTGCCAAAAAAAACCTTTTATTATCCCGTATACATTTCAGCCAGGTGTTTTTTTTAACTTTTGGTCAGTCAAGCTTTGTTATAGATCTACTTTGCATTTAAAAATATGAATCCAGCAACTTTGTAGTCACCACAGGTTGATAGGTGCCAAAAAATAACCTTTTATTATCAGTATACATTTCAGATACATGTTTTTTTTCTCTTTGGCACAGGCACTGTGTTGATAGTGCCACCCTTGCAGTTAAATTTGAATCCAGCAACTTTTGTACACCACAGCTGTACTGATAGGTGCCAAAAATACCTTTTAATATCCGTCAAACATTTCAGACAGGTTTTTTTTCACTTTTGGTCAGTCAAGCTTGTTGATAGGATCTACTTTTGCAGTTAAATGTGAATACAGCAAATTTTAGTAGTCAACCACAGGTTGAATTGATAGGTGCCAAAAAAAATACCTTTTATTATCCCGTATACATTTCAGACAGGTGTTTTTTCACTTTTGGTCAGTCAAGCTTTGTAGTTTAGATCTACTTTGCAGTTAAATTTGAATCCAGCAATTTTGTTTTGATTTGAGGGATTTGAGAAGACCCTGTGATTTGTCCATCTTTTAATAAGAGACTTTCCAAAACTCTTCCATACCTTCTCAATTTTTATCTTTCTGAACATGGAGCGAAATTCAGGTGGTAACGAGCAAAGAGGGGGGTAGGACATGGAGGTAGAGGTATGAGAGAAGGTGCTCCTTCCAGTGCTGGCAACACGCATGCCAGCGGATTGTCAGTTGCAGGACCGTCAGGCCTGTCATCGCTGGGTCAGGGCCCTGTGAATCTCAGTAACGAACAGCGTCGCCAAAAATGTTCTTCAGTGTTTTAAAGCAACCTGCATCCCGCAGTCTCACCCCCGCGTCCCCCCAGCCCCGGCCACAAATGTCGTCATCAGCATCATCAGCATCCGTCCAACATGAAGCAGCCCAAATGTCAACTCGTGTACCCACCACTGTGGATAATCTATTTTCTGAAGACCTCTTTGATGACAAAATGCAGTTGGGGTCAGAAGGCGTTAAAAGATCAAGAGGCCAAAGAGGATGATTTTCTCTGCTCTGACGCCCAGTTACTGATGCGGAGGAGAAGGAAGCTGGTCAATCGGCAAAAATCCCGGGCGGTCGGCAACGCCTTGCAGTCCCTCTTGCTTGTAGCCCGCAGCTCCTGGATGCAGAATGTCAGGACGACGAAGTCACCTGTGTTGAGATGATGATGACGACATTGCGGATCCAACGTGGTCTTTTCAGCAGAATTTGCTCGCGAGCGCTTCATCACTGGACGAGGAGGAAGACGATAGGGTAGTGTCAGTATGGGTCCGGCCTCAAAAAGGGAGAGGGCGGTCGCAGAAGTCCGCTGATATGATTCCGCCAGCCACGGTCAGCGGAAACCCAGCTCCTCGTTTATCGCCGTCAAAAAGGTTCAGGACCTCTGAAGCCTGGGCCTTCTTTGATCAAGCCTCTGATTCACCCAGCGATGTTATATGCCGCCTTTGCCATCAACGCATAAGTAGAGGCAAGAACCTTAGGTGTTTAACCACCACCAACCTGTCTAGTCACATGCAGCGAGTGCATGAGTTGAAATGGAGGCAACACTTGGCCAAAAAAGGCCAGACCGACGCCGGGCCTCCAACCCCTGTCACAAACCCCCGTCTCCGCCTCCTCCTCCGCCACCACCAAGCGTTTCCTCAGCTGCCCCTGTCTCTCAGAGTCAATGATCAGGGATCAGCCTCCGCTTCAGCCTCCACCATCGCCCGAGTACCACCAGCAAACACCAAGACCCATCCTACCCCTTTCCTCCTTCCCGCCAGTTTGACGACCTTTCATGCCGTAACAGCGGCCAGTCTAGCAGCCAGCCTTCTGTCTTCCAGGTTTGGGAGCAGAAGAAACACTTTAAAAACCCAAACCATCCCCAAAACCAAAAGCCTGAATGTCGGACTGCCAGGCTTTTGCCTTGGAAATGTTGCCTTTCCGTCTGGTGGGGCACAGATGGGTTCCGCCACGTCAGGCCCTTGCCTGCCCCTAATACCAGATGATGAGGCATTTCTTTGCCAGAAAAGCCGTCCCTGCCCTGGCCAGCCACGTGTCATCTAAAATTTCAAGCGCGTTGTCTGCAGCTGTGGCCGGAAAAGTCCATCTGACCACCGACATTTGGACTAGTAAGCACGGCCAAGGCCGCTATATCTCTGTGACAGCTCACTGGGTGAGCTGGGTGGATGTCAATGGGGGTGACGGTGGCTCTCAGGCTCGGCGCACGCTCTTCAAAACTGCAGGGATGGTGCAGGGTTCTTTCCCCCAAGGTCCTATGGTGGCATCACGTGCCCATAGAAACCAGGCCGTGTTGAAATTAATGTGTCTTGGTGACCGGTCCACACAGGGGGGTCAGACTTTTAGGGCTCAAAAACGGACCGAGCGCTGGCTGGGGTGACAAAAACCTTGTCCAGGCAAGGGGGGTGTGCATAACGGGCGAAATCGCGGCCCCCCCCTTTAAAAACGGGGGGGCGGGGACACACCCTTGCCTGCACATGTCATGAACCTTTCTCCAAAATTTCTAAAGAGCTCCCCGGTCTGGACTCCCCTCGGGGAAAGGGCCAGTCAAGTTCGACTTCCCCGTTCGCACCCCGCTTCCCCGCCGGCTCGTTGCAGCGTCAGCTGGGCCCCCCCGTCCCCCGCCCCTTGTTGACGGGAAACACGCTGGAATTCCCCCCTCCACATCTCCAGCGATTTGGCAGCAGGCAATCCCCATAACGCAGTACGAAGGGCCCACATCATGCCTGACAAGCAGCGGTCCCGGCCCCGGGGTGGGGGCCACGGGGTGGAGGCGGGTGAAAGAGCCTGTCATCCTTGCCAGTTTGCTAGTCCCCCTCGCCCAAGGCTTGGAAAATAAAGGGCTCCATCTCTCACATAGTGCTTGGATGCTCCATTTCCCCCAACTGATCTCGCTTTAAAGGGGGCCTCAAAAGAACAAATTTAACTGGGGGCCACCCCCGGGGATCCCCGGTACAAAAAAAAAACTAGCACCCCCCTACCACCCAAATAGGATAAAATGCGGAAATGGGACCTTGCGATTGATAAAGGAGACATCTGTTCGTCTGCTTCACGTTCCTCAAATTCCGGGGGGAACAACATCAGCGACGTGAACAGCGTTAGAGTGCCAAGTAGCCGACGGCAGCAGCATAAAGGTAGCAAAGCCTAAGGGTGTCTCGGGCAATCTTTATTTACCAAGCCCCAAACCTGCAATGCAGGCCACACATCCAAACACAGAGACCAGCTTAAGATCAGGTCAGACATCTGCTCCAACACCGTTTTTTTGTTAGTTACCGGACCCAATAACTTCTGGGAAACCAGAAAAGACAAATGGCCCACCGCTCGCCACGCCTTAGAGGTTTGTCCTGCCACACCAGTGTCATTTAGGGCCCTTTCAGCCAGCTGGGGGGAGTCTTTAAAGACAAACCATCCGGTTTTCCACAGAAAATTGGATCGTTTGACTTTATCAAGATGAATAGGCATGGATCTCTGAGTTTTGTCCCAATCCCCGGGGTCACCGTTTGTTGCTGTCTATTTTCCCATTCTTCTTCAAACAAAATGGTCCTCTTAAAAACTTTTTTTTTTAAATATCTTTCTTCTGCAATTTTTTTTTTTTTTTCCCCCAACAGTTAATTTTGGGGTTTTGCTGTGAGGGGACTGAAAAAGACAGCGGTTTCATGACAACACCGATTAAAATTACTCACTTTATCTTTAGAAGTTTGCATTGTAAATGGTTTGGGGTCTGTGCGGAGTACAGCTAAAATTTTGGGCTTTTGAAAGAAATGTGCCTTTCTAATGGCATTTCCCACAAAATTTTAATAGTGGTTAAAGCATTTTTAATTTTTTTGGGTCATTTTGCTGAAGATACAGCAAAATCATGGTCCTTTGGAAAACAAAAAAGTGTTTTTAAGTGCCTTTCCCTCCCTCACAATTTTTTAATGGCTGAAAAGTCATTTTTATAATTTTTTTGGGGTCAGTTGCTGGAGATACAGAAAAAATCATGGCCTTTGGGAACAGAAATGCGGCTTCAAAGTGGCATTTCCCCCCAAATTTTTAACCAGGGTGAGAAGTCATTTTAAAATTTTTTGGGTCATCTGCTTTGAATGCAGCAAACACAGGTCCTATTATAAAAAAAATGTTGTTTCTAACAGACATTGTTTTTTCAAAATTGTCAAGAGGGCTCGGGGGTGAGGGTGCTTCAGAAACAGAATAGGTGGCCTTTTTAAAAGGACACATTTGCAAAATGACTTGTTTTGCAAGATTTTTAACTAGCTACAACCCTGTATTGAGACAACCCATTTAATAAAATTAAAAAAAGAGAAACAAAGACAGGTGGGGTTTCCACCCCTTTTTTAAAAAATGTTTTTTCTAGAATTAAACTACAAAAAAACTTGCAGTACAAAAATACGGAAAAAATTCCCCTCTGAATTTAAAAGGGAGGTACAAAAACGACCAGATGTAGGTTATTCAGAGGACATGGATATGGAGCACGGACAAGAAAAAAAGTACAAGAAATTTCCCCCAGCACTTTGAGTAAAATGAAAAAAGAAGGGCCAAAAAAAGGGGCACCTGGGGAACAGGAGCATTTCCACCATTTTTCCCAAGTAAGCTCAATTTGGCCGCACTCATACGGGGGGCCCCGGCTCCCAAGGCTTACTATGTACTGAGGAAGGCGGGGGTCTACCTCACACTTCCGCTTCCCACTCTGCTTACATGATGTTGACGTTGGGGATCGTAAGGGCATTTTACCTGGGGGTTTTAATAGATGACAGACAGCAGCCGGGCTCTCACTGCCCCACTGTAACCCCGGGCCCCGGGCTGTTGAACCTGGTGTTTAATAGATGAAGCCCTAGCCGGGCTCTCACCGCACCCACGTATTTCTGCCCCTGGCGCTGATTTCCCGCTTTTAAACAATGGCGATGGACACTGGCTCTCAAATTTTTTTAAAAAATCAGATTTTTAAAAAGGGGATTTTTGTGAGGTTAAGTAGTGCAAAAAGGGCTCCAGGGCTGGAAAACAAATTGGGACAATTTGGGGCTTAAAATTTTTTGGGGGTGGAGTCCCTTTGGGGGCGATCAGATCTCCAGGGGAGTCTGTCCCTAATCATTGGAAAGGGTTTGGGAAAAATGAAAAAACCCTTGAAATTTTGGGTGAACACTCCCCAAAGCCCGGAGGGCAAATTTTCTTCTCAACTAAGAAGTGTTTTGGATGATTTGGGGCACTTTTATTACTTATGGGGGGCCACGGAATTAACACATCACACGTGGGAAAAATACCCTTTTTAAAAATGCAGGGAGGGGGTTTTTATGTTGTATTTATCCCCTTGAAAAAAAAGCAAAATGATAATAATGTAAACATAAAAAAAACTTAGTCTATTTCCATGAAAATAAAGTTGTTGAAAGACTCCTTTTTTCCGGGAAATTTTAAAGTGGGGGTCATGCAGGTTTGGGGCTCAAGCTGTGGCCCCGGGCAGTTTTGGTCAATGCCATGAAACAAAATGGTGGTTGAAAAAAACTCCTTTTTCCGGCACTTTTAAATTGGGGGGTCATGCAGGGGTTTGGGGGCCACGTGGGCCAGGGGCAGGGACATATAAGTCCATAAACTAAAATGGTGGTTGAAAACTCCTTTTTCCGGGGGGTTTTAATCTGGGGCTGCAGGGTTGGGGTCATGCTGTGGCCCAGGACAGGGAGGTCAATGTCCCGTGAAACAAAATGGGGTTGAAAAATCCTTTTTTCCCCAAATTTTTAAAACTAGGGGAAAGGTTTGGGGTCATGCCTTCCGGGGAGGAACAATGTCCATTCAAAAAAATGAGGTTCAAATCATACTGCCTTTTGAACTTTTTAATTTTGGGGATAGGTTTAAGGGGCATGCTGTGGTGCAAGACAGGATATGAATGGTCGTGAATTTTTTTTTCTGGGCTTTTTATAACCCAATGGTTGCCTAAATGAGACGATCCATTTGACTGTTGTGGATGTTAATCCAGCTTCTCCAGCCGTTTTTGGGTGTAAGAATGAAGGTGTTGTTTCTCCCCATAACTTTTAAAGGGCTCGGGGTAATATATTATGCATCGAATATCTTATGATAAATTGCCGTACGTTCGACCCCGAGAAGATTTCAACGTAATCGCTATCCCAATAATAATTCTCATTCCTTTTTGCATCCCCTTTTTGGGGAGATATTGTGTTTTTTTTCATCCCTGCCCTTTCCCGATCTAACTTTTTTTTATTTTTCCATGGTCATAGCCATATAAGAGCTTGTCCTTTCAGGACAAGTTGTTTTATTTTAAACAGACCAAATACTGTACCACATATTGTAATAGACAATAGTTAAAAAAAAAAATTGTGTAGGGGAATGGAAAAAAGTAAGATGACACTTAGAAATTATTGTAAATTTATATTATTTTGTTGGGTTTTACTACTTAAAAAAACAGATTTGTGTGAGGGCATTAAAATTTTTCCCGGGTGAGTGTAGTTTTTTTCGTCATTGATAAGAAGGTGGAAAAAATTTTTTAAAAAAAGAAAACTGCATCACTAACCTAACCACTGACATTTTATCAAAATTTTTGTTGTTGTCAGGATAAGTCAATGGGGGTTTTTTAACTGAACACCCAAAGGGCCACCCGAGGCAGGGGATTGTAAAATTTTTTGCATGATTCTGACTATGACGCTTTGATAGTGATTTCTTTTTTTATTTTCACTCCCGGTACTTGGGTTAAAAAGTTTCACCAAAAGGGGCCCCGAAGCAGCAGTTCCTATTTTTATTTAAAAAATAGAAACATGTCAATACATGTTAGTCATGTTTGGAAAAATTCCATATAATTTTCACCTTGCTGTGGTTTATATGGAAAATCAAGGTCTTTTTTAGCTCCCATTTCCACACAACTGGGTTGACCCCTCCATGATAGCTTTGTAGGGGAAAAAACGAGCAAAGGAAAAAACAACCTCCCCCTTTTTCATGGGTGACGTAATCTAAGTGCCATTTGCCAGGATCTAACTGTCTTTTTTATCCGAACTACTGAAGCGCCATCCCCACCTGTATCAGTTTGCACCTACCATGTATGCAGCACCTCTTTTTTAAATTCCCCCCCCGATATAGATGACATGGTGTCAAATGTTGAGAAAGGCTTAATTGTGAGGAAATTCAGCACTACATGTTGTACAACATGGAGAGTACACAAAATACATTATTGCATATTACATATATATTTGGTTTTTGGAAGCCATTTTGATTTAATCTTCTGTCATGTTTTTATTTAACAATTTACACCCGTTGTTTTACTGACAAAATTTCCTTGGGACCAAAAAAGTTAAAAACATTTTTTAAAATTTTCCTAAATGTTACACAATGAAAACAAACAGTCTAGTTCGCAAAAATGAAGTGCAGTCTACTGTGCATTTGCTGTTTTTACTTAAAGCTTTCAATGTCCAGTCCGAGTTTTTTTAAAACCCACAAAGGGTTTCTGTCCCCTCGGGAAAGTAGTTCTAAAGTTTACTTTGCATTCTCAGCATAACAGCTTCTCATTACAAAACCTTTCAGGGCTAAACATAAACGTTAGGTAGGAGATTTTCAGAACATCTAAAATTTAAAGCACATTACATCCTAGGCTGACTAAAAAGAGCTTGATATAATGATTTCTTCCAGTAAATTATTCTTAAGACAGACAAGGCCATATGGTTTACTTCTACAGGTGGCCAGCTGGTGCAGCTCTACTCTTCTAGTCCCTTGTTAAACACACAAATGGCTGCGGTAAAGCTTCTCCAGGCAAAAGAAACTAAGCTTTTTAAACAGTGTATGCATCACTTTCTAAGGCTCCAAACAATGTTCAGAAACATCAACAAAAATAAAAAAAAGGGAAACAAAAAAGGATAAAAAAATGTCTTTTCCCCGTAGGGTAGAAGCATACATTGCACCATTGGTCGTAAGACTTGGACAAATCCATTGCTGTTAGATTTACACTTTTCATTGTACTTCATTCTTGAGGAATTTAACAGTATCATTTTACAATACAATATTATACAAGTCCTATTAATGTAAATTCCATGCTAGTTGAAGGTTATTTATTTGATGCCCACCACTAGGCATTATAATCCCAAATTTCAGGACAGGGAAAAATACATTTATATGTGGGGGTTGACCCTAAGTACTGAGGAATTAGATTTTTATACTTTACATATGTTAATGAAATAAGTATTGGTGGAACCCTAACAATATTTCTGGACATTATTTCGGGTTCTAATATATAGTATGAATATTATATGGATACCTTAGAATTGTGAGGGGGATTTTAATAGCTGAAAGGGATATTCCCATCACATTTATTAACTTTAAACATTTAGGCCAAAAGGTAAATGAAGACTATTTACATGATTATGGAAGGTTTCCCCACTCTCTGCTCTAGCAGCCTGGCTGGGTAATGCTGTCACCTCTTGCTGTGTCTTATCAGTAGCACAGGGCTTGTCTATCTTTCATATTTACAAACTTTAACTCTTTATAACTCTGTAGACTTGTTCTCTGCTGTTAAAACCTCTCCATCACCAATGTCCCTATAACAAGCTCAACTAGGAATAGCAGAGCTGAAATTTCAGTCACTGCTGTAGAAACACGTACAGCCTGAAAAGTAAGTTTGAGCCTCAAGCAGACTCATGCGAGATGAGAAAATCCCTTTTAAAGAGTTTTCAAAATTTTTAGAAAGCCCTCTACTGCTTTAAGCTGCTTTAAAATTAAAAGTTAACTTTTTTCACCTCTCCTGCTGCCGGTGGTTGAGTGGCAACAGAGCAACTGTGTCAACCCTTCACTGCTCAGTAATGATGTCCCCATTCATTGCTCACATCATCATTAACCAATCGCTGTCACCACATGTTATGTATGCAGTGACCACTGAGGCCAGTAATTAGATCACAATCACATGATCCAAGAATGGGACAGCACCCCAGAGTAACTGACAGGGAACACCGGGTTTAAAGGAGTTGTCTCATTACAAGCTTCAGCCCACATCAATGTTTTTAGAAGCAAAGGATTTTTGAATTGAGAGGCGGGCTTCTTCTCTGCCTCTTCTCCTCCCTCTTCCCCCCTCCCCTCAGCACACAGGCAGCTCTCCTCCATAACTTCTATACAGCAGGGGGGGGGGGCCAGGGGATTGCTGCCAGAGTTAACCCTGTGTGTGCCTGCCTAGATCTTCTGCAGGCATCTAGATCAGCTGTATTAGGGCTGATCTATGAGTGTGGAGAGGTCTGTGATTGCTAATAGCAGAACAGAGGGTATGCAAGTGTTACTATACCCTCTGCTTAGCTTACATATCTCCACATCAACAGCAACAAACAGACCCTGTCAGAACAGACACAGGGAAGCTGTGAAGTGTTACTATACTCAGGAGGTGTCACTAGTACACCAGAGCATGAACTGTTCACAAGCTCTCCTCCATAACTTCTATACAGCAGGTGGAGGGCGAGGGGGTTTGCTGCCAGAGTTAACCTTGTGTTTGCCTGCCTAGGTCTGCTGCCGGCTGCTGGATCAGCTGCACTGTCAGCTCCACGGAGACAGGAGTGGGCTGATCTATGAGTGTGGAGAGGTCTGTGAAGCTGTGTATGTTAATAGCAGAGCAGGGGGGATGCAAGTGTTCCTATACCCCCTGCTTAGCATACAAATCTCCATCTCAAGCAACAACAAACAAACCCTATCAGAACAGACACAGGGCAGCTGTGAAGTGTATTACTATACTCAGGATGTGTCACTATTACAGCAGAGCAGGGAGGGGTATGAACCGTTCACATGCCCCTCTGATCTGTTCTATTAGTATAGTCACAGCTCCACAGACACATCACGATTATAGTAACACACTTCATTGCTGTCACATCTACTGACTACAGATCAGCCTCATCTCTGCTCTCCTCAATCTGTGTAGAGAGCAGGAGGGAGCAGGCACACACAGGGTTAATCCAGCTACACAGACACAGAAGCCCTCCCCCTCCTCCTCCCTTCCCTACAGAAGCATACTGTGCTGGAGGGTCTCTGTGCTCTGACCTGTATTCAGAAATAGATGAGTCACCAGGACTGGCAGCCAGTGAGATAAAGATCAACAGGTTCCTCTGCTTATGGGATTTCGGGAGCTGATGCACTACTACTACAGGGATAACTCAAAATCAGTAGGACTTTGTAATGAACATATATGCAAAGCTGCTTGTTATTTAAAGATCCTTTAATTAAAACCCAATCATTGTAGCGAGAAAACCCCTTTAAGGGGGCCGAATAATTTTGCACGCCCCACTTTTCAGTTAAAAAAAAAAAAAAAATTACAAAAGTTTAAAAAATATCCAATAAATTTCGTTCCACTTTGTGTCCCACTCGTTGTTGATTCTTCACAGAAAAAATTAAATTTTATATCTTTATGTTTGAAGCCTGAAATGTGGCAAAAGGTTGAAAAGTTCAAGGGGGCCGTATACTTTTGAAAGGCACTGTATATATAATGCATACGGCTATATATGTGTATATATATATATATATATATATCATGCTTCAGGTCATTGTTCATTTGAAATATCCATTTCCGCCCAGGCTTTAACTTCCTGGCTGATGTCTTGAGATGTTGCTTCAGCATTTCCACATAATCTTCTTTCCTCATGATTAGTGTTGAGCGATTACGTTGGCTATTAACATCGGTCGACCATCATCGACAAGATATTAGACTGTCGATGGTAGATTATGATCAATGACCATTAAAGTCTATGGGAGAGCAACAACACCTTCATTCTTACACCCAAACAGGGCTAGAGAAGCTGGAATTACAATCCACAACAGTCAAATGGATATGTGCTACATCTTAGGCAACACACTTAGGTTATAAAAGCCACAGAAAAAAACTCACACACCATTCACTATCCCTGTCTTGCACCACAGCATGACCCTAAAACCAGCATGACCCACAAATTAAAAAGTGCCAGAAGGCAGTATGATTTGAACCATCATTTTACTTGAACTGGACATTGAATATCCCTGTCCTGGAACGCAGCATGAGCCCCAAACCTGCATGACCCCCACATTAAAAAGTGCTGGAAAAAGGAGTCTTTCAACAACCTTTTTCTTTTCAACGGACATAGACTATCACTGTACTGGGCCTCAGCATGAGCCCCAATCCTGAATGACCCCCATATTAAAATGTGCCTTAAAAAGGAGTCTTTCAACCACCATTTTAGTTTCACTGGACATATACTGTCCCTGTCCGGGTATCGCTTGCCCCTCCGTATGAGTGCGGACCAATTAGCTTCACTTGGAATACTGGTGGTTAACGCATCCTTTTTCCACCCAGGTGCCCTTTTTTCTTGGCATTCTTTTCTCTTTTTAAACTCAACGTGCGGGAGGAAATTGTCTCTGAAACATTGTTCTCTGTCCGTGCTCCATACTCCATGTCCCTGAATAACCTACATCTGGTCAAGTTTTCCTGTACCATCCCTTGTACAATTCAGAGCAATTTTTTACCTGCTATTTGTGCATGCAAGTTTTTTAGTAGTTTAATTCTAGAAAACACATTTTTAAAATAGGATGGAATCCCACCATGTCTTTGTTTCTCTTTTTTTAATTGTATTAAATGGGTTGTCTCAATACAGGGATTGATAACTTTGTTAAATATCTTGCAAAAACAAGTCATTTTGCAAAATGTGTACATTAACAGTTTTCCTAAACCCATTCCCGTTTCTGACCCGCACCATCACCCTTGAGCCACTCTTGACAATTGTGAAAGAACAAATGTCTGTTAGAACACAGCAATTTTTTTATAATAGGACCTGTAGTATTGCTGCATTTCAAAGCAGCATGACCCAAAAAATTATAAAAATGACTTCTAAGCCACTGTAAAAAATTGTGAGGGAGAAATGCCACTTAGAAGCCACATTTCTGTTCCAAAGGACCATGATTATTGCTGTATCTCACAGCAACATGACCTCAAAACCATTGATTATGCGAAAACTTCTAATGATAAAGTGAGTAAATGGGGAAAACCCGTGTTGTCATTAAACCTTGCTGTCTTTACAGTCTCCTCACAGCAAAACCAGCAAAATGAACTGTTGGGAAAAGAGAATAAAAATTACAGTAAGAAATGATAATTTTAAAAAAAAGTTTTTCAAGAGACTGTTTGAAAGAGGAATGTGAAGTAGACCGGCAACCCAATCGGTTTACCTCGGGAATTGGGTCCACAACATCATCAGAGATCCATGCCTGATTCATCGTGAAAGCCGGGTGCGTTTGTCTATAATGACCCTCCAGCTGTGGGTGAAGGTCCGCTCAGATATGACACGCTGGCTGCTGGGCAGGACAACACCTCTATGGCGTGGCAAACGAGCTCGGGCCATTTGTCCATTTGGATACCCAGAAAATCCCATTGGTCCCGAACGACAAACAAAAACAATCGTTGTTTGAGACGCAGATAGTCGTGCACCATTTATCTTAAGCTGGTCTCTGGTGTGTTGGATGTGTGCCCTGCATTGCATACGTTGGTGAGGTGGTAAATAAAGATTGCCAGAGGTCACCTATTAGGCTTCTGCCACCTTGCCTGCTGCTGCAGCTACGGCTACTTGGCACTCTACTGCTATCACGTTGCTGAAGTTGTTCCACCGTGACATTTGAAGAACGTGAAGCAGACGCAACAGATGTCTCCAGTTGATCAATCAGCAAGGTCTCCATTTCCTGCATTTTACTCTCTATTTGGGTGGGTGGAAGGAAAGTGCTGAGTTTTGTTTTGTACCGGGGATCCAGGAGGGTGGCCACCCAGTAACTTTTGTTCATTTTGATGGCCTTAATGCGAGGATCATGTTGGAGGAAATGGAGCATCCAAGCACTCATGTGAGAGATGGAGCCTTGATTTCCCAAGCCTCTGGGTCGAGGGGCACTAGCAAACTGATCTTCCTCATCTTCCTCCTCCGCCTCAAATTCGCGCCAACCTCTTTCCAAGGCAGGGACGTCGGTAACGTCGGTGTCTAGGAATACCTCCTCCTCCTCCTTCTCCTCCGCTGCCTCCGGCACAGCTTCAACACAGCCCTGACTTGCCTGAGATGATGCACCCTGAGAGCTGATGTGCCACCTTGCACTAGCCCTGGACCCTGAACCACTGCCTAATGAAGACCGATGAAATTGTGAAACTGTCGGGCCTTGTGGATTTGACGGAGTGAAAGGCTCCGTGTCCGCATCTGTGTCCGTCTCCTCCTCCGTCGCTGGCGGGACCTGTTGTTTCAGAGTGTCCAACGATCGTTCCAGAACTAAGATCACCACAATGCTCATGCTGACAAGGGCATTGTCCGCACTGACCATTTTGGTGGCTTCTTCAAAACTGGCAAGGATGGTGCAGAGCTCTTTCACCTGCCTCCACTCTCGGTGGCTCAACACCCCCGAGGTCCGCACTGCTGCTTGTCAGGCCATGTGTCACTTCGTATTTCGTAATGGCATTGCGCTGCTGCCACAATCGCTGGAGCATGTGGAGGGTGGAATTCCAGCGTGTTGCCACGTCAACAATGAGACGTTGACGGGGAGACCGAGCTGACGCTGCAACGCAGCCAGGCGGGACGAAGCAGGGTGCGAACGGCGTAAGTGCAAACTTAGACTTCGAGCCTTCCTCAGCAGGCAGTCCAGACCCAGGTAGCTCTTTAGAAATTTCTGGACGACAAGGTTCATGACATGTGCCAGGCAAGGGATGTTCTCCAGCCTACCGATCTTAAGGGCGGCCAGCAGATTTCGCCCGTTATCGCACACCACCTTGCCTGGCACAAGGTTCTTGTCACCCAGCCAGCGCTCGGTCTCGTTGCCTCTGATGGCATCAGTAACTGGGCGTCAGAGCAGAGAAAATCATCCTCTTTGGCCTCTTGATCTTTTGACATGCCATCTGACCCCAACCGCATTATGTCATCAGAGAGGTCTTCAGAAAATGGATTATCCACAGTGGTGGGTACACGAGTTGACATTAGGGCTGCATCGTGTTTGACAGAGGCTGATGATGCTGATGACGACATTTGTGGCCATGACTTGGAGGACGAGCAGGTAAGACTGCTGGATGCAGGTTGCATTAACCACTGAAGGACAGATTGGCGACGCTGTTCGTTACTGAGATTCACAGGGCCGTGACCCAGCGATGACAGGCCTGACGGTCCTGCAACCGACGATCCGCTGGCATGCATGTTGTCGCCAGCACTGGAAGGAGCACCTTCTCTCGTACCTCTACCTCAATGTCCTGCCCCCCTCTTTGCTCGCTTACCACCTGCATTTCGCTCCATGTTCAGAAATATAAAAATTTGAGAAGGTATGGAAGAGTTTTGGGAAGTCTCTTATTAAAAGACGGCAAATCACAGCTATTCTCAATTTCCTCAAATCAAATCAAAATTGCTGTATTCACATTTAACTGCAAAGTAGATCTATCAACAAAGCTGGCCTGCGCCAAAGTGAAAAAACACGTATCTGAAATGTATTCGGATAATACAAGGTATTTTTGGCACCTATCAATTCACCTGTGGTAACTACACAATTGCTGGATTCAAATTTAACTGCAAGGTGCCTCAATGAACAAAGCTGTAGTGCGCAAAAGTGAAAAAACACGTATCTGTAATGTATTCGGATAATAAAAGGTATTTTTTGGCACCTATCAATTCACCTGTGGTAACTACACAATTGCTGGATTCAAATTTAAGTGCAAGGTGCCTCAATGAACAAAGCTGTAGTGCGCCAAAGTCAAAAAACACGTATCTGTAATGTATTCGGATAATAAAAGGTATTTTTGGCACCTATCAATTCACCTGTGGCGACTACAAAATTGCTGTATTCAAATTTAACTGCAAAGTAGATCTATCAACAAAGCTGGCCTGCACCAAAGTGAAAAAACACGTATCTGAAATGTATTCGGATAATACAAGGTATTTTTGGCACCTTTCAATTCACCTGTGGTGACTACAAAATTGCTGTATTCACATTTAAGTGCAAGGTGCCTCAATGAACAAAGCTGTAGTGCGCCAAAGTGAAAAAACACGTATCTGTAATGTATTCGGATAATACAAGGTATTTTTGGCACCTATCAACCTGTGCTGACTACAAAATTGCTGGATTCTAATTTAACTGCAAGGTGGATATATAAACAAAGGTGGAATGGGCAAAATTGAAAATGAACACCTATCTGAAATGTATACTGATAATAAAAGTGGAGTTTTGCACCTAACAAAGAGACCTGCAGTTACTAGAAAAGATGTGTATCCTAATATAAGTTCAGGCTGCCCAATATCCAGGAAATATTTCAATAGAAAACTGTTAATAATAAAGCTATTGCACTGCAATGTCTACACTAAGTCTTGGTGCACTTTATCCAGTATTCTTTATAGAGCTTGTCTGTGATCGCCCTCGCGCCCCCCCCGCTCTCCCTCGTGACTTTACAGTGGTAGATGCTCCTTTAAAATTCTCTACCTAACTACAGAAAATCTTCCAATCGCTAATCTAACTAAGTTGTAAGGATCACAGCTAACAGTAGAGCTTTCTCTGTGAAGAAATAGAATAATTTCGCTGAGCTGGTTGGACACAGGCAGAGCGCACGTCCAACTGTTATGAGACGCTGAGAGACACTGAGGCTGAACAGTTAGGGCTGTTCTATGTAAAACGAGGTCATGTGATTTTTCCAGCCAATCGCAACCATACACATCCCAGTCATGACGTCGCACACACATCTCACCCTGCTCTATTCTGTAAGCTGATTTGCTGGCCGCCAAAATGAAAGGAAGCGCTGAAAATGGCGCGATCTTAATAGATTATGCACAGATTTTAACCTAAATTATCGCATGATCTAAAAATTTCGATCAACATAAAAACTGTGCCGATTTCAACTTAATAATAATAATCGCTCAACACTACTTATGCCATCTATTTTATTAAGTGCACCAGTCCCTCCTGCACCAAAAGAACCCCACAACATGATGCTGCCACTCCTGTTTTTCACAGTTGGGATGGTATTATTAGGCTTCCACTGGCAGAGTGGCCTTTCAGCCCATGATGATACAGTACTTGTCTCACTCTGTATAAAGACATAATCTTACCAGCTGCCACCAGTTTCTTCAGAAGGTCCTTTGCTTTTGTTTTTAGATTGATATGCACATGTCGGACCTAAGAATGTACTTCTCTGAGACACAGAACCCATCTCCTTCCTGAGCGGAATGAAGGCTGGACATTCCCATCTTTTTTGGCTCTTGTGTATAATTGTTTACACAGATGAATGAGGCACTGAAAATTGCACCCAAGGATGATCCAGACCTGTGCAAGACCACAATTCTGTTCCTGATGTCTTGGCTGATATCTATAAAATTTCCCATGATGTTACACACATAAGCAGTGTGTTGCTGGTGTACTTTAAAATACATCCACAAGTGTGTCTCTTATTAACTCAGATGTTGCCATTAAACCTATCAGAAGCTTTCAAAGACATGATATCATCATATGGGCAGTCCCAAATTGTTTAAAGGCATAATAATCCTAGTGTATGATAATCCTACTTGCCCTAAAACGGGTAAGGTTTATTCTGATTTCATGTCAGATATATATATGCATATATATGAAAACATATATAAAAAATGTGAACTGATTCTCAGTGTGGTTTACTTTAATTTCAATGTTAAACACTCATTGGTGTTCAGACGAGTGATCGCTGATGCGTGTTTTACATGTGTTTTTCTAATGCGTCTTTTGGATCCGTTCAAAGAATTGACATGTTAATTCCTGATCCATTTCATGCAGCAGACATACTATTTAAAACTCTAGGGTGCTTTTGTGCTGCAGCAAAAATGCATCCAAACAAGCACCACACTTTGGGTTTGTGTTTGGATGCGTTTGACGCAGTGTTTTTCAAGCCATTTTTCGGATTTACAAAATGGATTGAAAAGTGCTGTGTGAACATACCATTAGGGTACGGCCACACAGCAGTTGAAAAATACTGGTCGGATTATATTTAAGAATCCGGCTGGTATTTTATTGCCTTCTGTCACAAAAACTAGAAGAACAGTCAAGTTTGCTTCCTGTTTTAATAGCGATCCTCTCGTGCTGTCTTAATTGGATTTTGCCAAAAAGTCATTTCATGCCTAGTTTATCCAGCTTCAGCTTTCAGTGTGCTCAAAAAGGGGTGTGTATGATTTGTTTGAACTGCAAATCATGTGACATATCAGGCTGACATCACCATGCCTTTCTCTGCAGAGTGCTCAGTCTAGTCAAACAAAGGATTGTTTATGTAAATAACTCTGAGTAGCTACAATTTAGCTGACTGGTTAATGCTTCTGTCTTCTAACATAGGGGTCCTAGGTTCAAATCCCTGCAGAAGCCAAACTTGATTTTTTTTTTCCTCCATCCATGTACCTGATTGAGGTTACTTTTTTCTTTTTATTTATTTTCATTGTTTGACCAATTACTAAGGAGTACAGAGGACATGAGCAGCACCTGGGGTTGAACACTCACTTAGAAGTGAGTGAGTGTGTGTGATTATTAGGAAGGGAATAGACTGACAGTAACTGCCTGAGAGGAGAGGGGATGTACGAGCATGTGGGGCCGGACTGGAGAGCTCTCATCACTGGAGACTAGCTGTACGCTATGGTTCACTAAGGTAGCAGCTAAATCAAAAATGGTGCAGAATTTTTAATAATGATGAATAGTGAAACTGTTTGTTATTTAATTTGCAAGTTTCCCACATCAGTTATACTTAGTGGCAAAACACCTTTAAGCATATGTAGTGTGCAGCTACATACTGCATATGAATCACAGTTTTATTACTATCGTTGTTAGTATCGCAACATTGTTACAATGTGTGTTACATTTTTATATATACACGGTTAGAATTATGTTTTAACCATTATATCCTTTTAAGCCTTTATTAAAACAACAAAATGATTCCCACGTGTATACTTTATAGGAAAAGAAAAATAAATCCAAACAATAGAGAAAACTACTCCTTTAAAACATACCTTTTAATAACCCTCAATTAAAATGTCTATCCGGGACACCACAAAAAAGGGGTAATACCCTACACTGTCACATACACCATGAACCCTATAGTACCTGTCACAACGGAGACAAAGCCCCGATACTGGCGTCCCCGTAGTTAACTCCTATACTGTATCCTATCTAACGTCCCGTCTATATATATGTTACTAGGTGAAGTCAAAAAGGAAAAATACAGCTTGATTGGCAATATGTCTACAAAAACGGCGCCAAGGTAGGTGCTAGTGGCACTAGAATAATGAATCAGACTATTCACAAAAGGAAACTGAAAAAAATACCCTCAATAGACCGACTTACAAGTAAAGGGGTATACAAAAGGTGCCAATACTTATCTGCACCCTTCAACCCGAACTGGTAACTACGGTCAATAGGGTGATGAAACCCAGGCGCCAGAGTGGATAATATGCTAAATTAACCCCAAATGCGTTTCATCCCACGGATTCCTCAGTGGGTCAAAAGATCAAGCAATTAACATCCATCTGAATCTCCAGTCTATTCTATCACAGGGATTCCAGTGGAGGTCTCAGAAAGGAGTTGGTATATCTCCAAATGATGGGAACTCACATGGTGATGTGAGTATGCAGCGTCCCACGACGCTTTATTAATAAAAATTATGCATTAAAGAGATATTCTTTCTATAAGAATATCCTATAAAGAAAAAAGCTGAGCCTCCTGTTTGCCTTTGGAAAATTTTGTAATTATACTTTAGTCACTATGTATGTAGTCATTTGCCAGGACACAGGATAACTGGTTCACTTGCTAACTTCTCAGGACTTAAAGATGCTTCAGAGAATACAGAATCATTAGCTTCCTTGCAACTACTTTCTCAGACTCCTCAGCCTTTTGACACATTTCACGTCGGCATACACTGTAAACATATAGCAGCTTTGTTGTGTCCACACCTTCTAAGGCACCCAGTCATTCCTCTGACTTTTTCTTTCTGACAGCCCACTAGTGTGTTCTTCCATGGTTGTCAGTGCCCAGACCTCTGCCCTATTTTGCAATAGGTCTCACTGCTATTTATGTGCTTGCTGAGTGCATGCCGCCAAGAGATGCCAAAAATGTGCTTAAGCCCCACCTAGAGACAATAAGGTGCAGTGCTTCTAATGTCACTACTGTATCTACTCCATCTAGTCTTACTCAAGGCACCACATAATGGCTCTTCCTGACTGGCAGCTTAAACTCCAGCAGGATGGCTTCCTAGGAACATTGATTCTAGTGCCATTAACTAACACAGAATTTGGTGATACCATCACAACAATGGTGTACCAGCTCATACTCTACAGGGGGTGCCTGGACTCTTTGGTACAATAACAAACATTATAATACAGTCTTATTCACGACAACACATTTATTTTTTTTTAAAGTGCATTACAACACAATATAATTCTGTAACTTAGTGAGTGGGTGATTATGGATGCTTGCAGATCATCCCGCTCACATGTGTGTAATAGAAATCAATCTAATTGGAAAAACTACTATAATATAATACACTGTGGCATGAAATAACAAAACATAGATAAGCTAAGACACATTTCTAGTTTCAACCTCTGGAACATCATGGGAAATTTACAATTAATAATGATAAAAATCATATTTTTATGTCTAATTATATGGTCTGATAACATAACACAAGCAATAAAAATTGTTTCTCAGTTAATGAAGTAAAGATAAAAAATATCATGAATTCCGAAACCATGCAGCAAAATCAATTACTTAAAATAAAGTGATCTGCTTTGACTCCATTTCTAGATATTCCCTGTGGTGTCTTAAAAACAGAGCATTAATGTAGAATAGAAATCAAAAGACCAAGCATAACTCTCTTTACCTTATTATTATCTATTCACAAAAGAATCAAAACCAATTAGATGCAAGAGTCAAATGTATTGTACTTACTAAAGGTAAAAAAGCTCAATACGGAACCTCCAATAATGTAACACGACAACACCAAAAGAGTTTGAAGTTATTTCTGTTAAGCTTGCTTTGCACATTAAAGTGTACCTGAACTTTCAGTTAGCTTTTCAGGTTAACCTGTCAGGTGTTTCTACATGAGGAGTAGATCTATCTCTAATTTTCAGTTGATCCTGAAAATTGTGGGTGCAGACCAGCTGCTATGATATCTCCTCTACACAGCAGACACACAAAAGATTAAATAAAGCTCCCCTATATCTATACAACACAACCTCAGTAGCAGCAGGCGTTTTGGAGAGCCTTATAGAGCAGTACTGAGCAGTGTTAACTATGAATTAATGACTGGAATGAAAAATACCATATATACCACTTACTAGACCTTCAACCCCTTACCAACATTTGACATACAGATACATCATATTGCTGGTAAGGCGCTTTGGAGCAGGCTTACTCGCTGATTTTGCTCCATAGGCAGCAGGTGCCAGCTGTTAGTTACAGCTGACACCCGCCGCTAACAGCAAGGTTCGGAGCTGTCTCCAATCTCTGCTGTTTAACCCTTTAAATGCTGTGGCGATCGCCATTCCTCTTATCGATCAGTTCTCCACCTTGCAAAAAGATCATGGGGTGCAGATTGGTTGCTATGGTAGTCAGAAGCTTAATCAAGGCTTCCATAGCTGCCATATTAGAGCTCCTATTATTTCCTGCACATTTATAAATGGAAGGCTGTCAGTCACTGATTTGACCGCCCACTGGATTCCTTAACTAAAAAGAAGCAAACATTTAAAAAGTTCAATTGCACATTCTGCTGAGCCTTTCCCCACAAAACTAGATATGTGTTTGCTCAGCTTCTCTCACTCTATAACCTACTGCTGGCAGATCAGACAGCATATTCAGTGTGACGGGTTCCCTTTGTTCCTTGTGGCTACAAAATATAGAGTGATTTCCTTTTTTATTCAGTAACAAGGCACATTTACATGTTTTCATCATTTGATGTATGCTGATTTTACAAATTGTTTACTGGCATCAACCATATATTTTATTTCCTTAAAAAAAAAACATGATTGAGGCATGGCTCATTAATTTATTGAGAATTCACTCACAATATACAGAACATTGCTGGCTCAAAAACTTGTCAGTGAGTTATGCTAAAATGTTGAACAATATAGCCTCCTTATGGCCTGTATGAATACTGATAGAGACATATGCTTCCACTATTATATATAACATAGCAATTAACACAGCTGCTTGAAAAGTCAGAGCATAGGCCCTAGCAAGTTCAATCTGTAATACTCAGTAATGGCATAGGAAAAAAAGGAGCTACATATATTATGTACATGGAGCATGTCTGAAAATGAGAACATTTCTCAAAGCATTTCTTCTCTGTAAAACACGGTATAAATAAATAAAATTTGTAATTTATGAGTCAGTAATGCACACTGACAGCCAATGTAAAACTCCACATCAAGGAAGTTTGTAAGACATGTTTATGACATGCTTTATCATTGTTTGGAACCCTTTAAGGACAGGACAAATTATTTATTCACTTTGGGCACTTGGAAAAAGAAAGCATTTTATTACTATACTTCAGGGGCTTCTGTATAGAGATATGATATTCTGTCAGGGAAGCATCAAGGGAGTAAGAAAACAAAGCATATTGGACCCAGTGATCTCTAGTTATAGGGTGCAGATAGACTGTAAAAGAGAAATTCGAATGTTTATCTTGCCAGTGCAGTTTCCAATGCATAAATGATTTTTTAGTTGAAGTAGTTGAACATATTTTTATTTCTTAAAGATGAAACCACCTGAATACAATACCTAAGGTTTAATTCTAATTTCCTTGTTTAGGTTTTGTGAAGATGAGAGATATATGAAATAGTTTAACTGTATTTTTCATTAATGCGGCTGTATGAGATTTTATATTATACTCCAGAAAATTTATTTTTGCAGTGCAGTTTTAGGATAAAGATAAAGTGCAGTTTAAATACTTTTTTATTCACTGAAAAATAGAAAATTGTGGTTTTTGGCATTGTTTTTAATTTTTTTTTTATACTATTCGCGTTTTACACTAAATTACCTGTTAAATTAAGGAATCTAATTATTACACTTTCTTTAATAAGTTAATTTTTTGTGTAATGTGTGCACAATAAAATGCATTTTATATAAAAAAAGATCTGTATTATTAATTTTTGCTGACTTTTCTCCTCTAATTATGTTTATGCATTATTATTACATTAAAGGATTTTACAACTTTATTTATACTTATAATGTATTAACAAATGGATGCTAATACATCATAATCTATGTCACTATGATAGAGGTTGCTGTTTAGGCCCTTTTACAGAGACAAATTACTGTTGAAATAACTGCTAAATGATAAGTCATTTGATGCTCCATTAAAAGGCCTATCACATTAGTTGAAGCACATGGGAAGCGAAGATCATTTATGTAACGAAGCCAGCACTTCCCTTGTTTACACAAAACAAAAATGTTTGTGCCTGCATAAACAATCCTCACAGTAGATAGAGTTTGCCTGTAATTCAATCAATATGGGGAATGTTTATATTGTGCAACGATTGACTGATTGAATATGTATAGGAACATTCATTCCTATGTAAAAGGCCATTTAGGACAACAGTGCTTCCTCTTTGCTTATGCAATTTAATAAAACGAGTCTAAAGATGGCTACAAAAATCATGGAAGGTCACCAGCACAAAACTAATTGTGGAAGACAGACAAGAAATGAACCAGCTTATTGGAACTCTTCAGGTCAGACCATGGAAAAGGGCTTCTTTAAAAACATTCTTCTATATTAAACGATAGGTATAAAACAATGCAAGGCAAGCAAAGTATTCATCCAGTAAACCAACAAGAAACACACAGAGCAAGCTAGGTCCTGCGAGTTTTTAGACCGACGCGTTTCGAGTCACGTGACCCTTACTCATGGTACAGCTGATGCCTAATGGAGTTGCTTAAATAGACCTGCTAATGGCATAGCTCATAACATACAAGTATTGCACATAATGCTATTAGACACTGTGACATATAAACACACAAATAAAAAACTGATCACTAAAGAGAAAAAACAACAAAATACTCGCAAAGTACCTATAATGATATTGAATATCCTGTCTCGTATTGAGACCTGACGGGACCCTTGTATCAAGGTGGAAAATCCACCACGCCTCTCTTGCCAAAAGTTTTCTCACAATATCTCCTCCCTGTGGTGAAGCTACTACCCTACAAGATAGGTAAGTGTGTTTTAATTATATCTACAATCTTGCTAAACTGTTTACTGTAATTTGTTGAAAAAGTAATGGCATTATCAGAAGATCTTAATTTCCTATGCTTTTTCAAAAATAAGGCAGGTCTATCAATCTCGTTTACCCTCCTAATGGCATGATTTAGTTGTTTAGATGAGTATCCTCTTTCCAATAACTTGTGGCAAACTATCTGTTCTTGAGATTCATATTCACTTGGCATAATGCTATTACGCTTCATCCTTATAAGTTCCTCTACTGGGATATTATTTGTGACATGTGAGGGATGGCATGAATCTGCTCTTAAGATGGTATTCCTATGCATGGGCTTGGTAAAAGGTTTTACTACTATTTTATTATCTTTGTCCACTGATAAAGTAACATCCAAATAATTGATAGCATCCAATTTGTGCTCATAACTGAAACTCATGCCCATGCTGTTGTCATTAAGGTACTGTACAAAATTATGTACAGAATCATGACTACCCGTCCAAATAAGGACCAAGTCGTCAATATATCTTGTATACCATTTAATACTTTGTGCAAAAGGATGATCCATATTAAGGAGATATTTTTCTTCCCAAGCGGCCATATAGATATTAGCCAGGGATGGCGAAAAACGAGGACACATAGCAGCACCAGTTACCTGTCTGAAAAATCGCTTGTTAAACATGAAAAAATTGTGAGAGAGTAGATATTCTACTGCCAAAATAATAAAGTGTTGTTTTTCTTTAGAAAAAGAGCTGTATCTACATAAAAAGTCCGGTAGGACCGAGAGGGCCTGGCCATGTGGGATGCATGGGTATAACCCAACTACATCACAGGATATCCAGAACCTCCCGGTCGGCCAGGAAACCCTCTCCAGAGTATAGACAAGCTGTTTGGTGTCTCTTAAAAAAACAGGCTGTTTAACAACCAATGGCTGGAGTTGCATATCGACCCACCGTCCCAGGGGCTCATTAAATGAGCCCCTGGGACGGTGGGTCGATATGCAGGTGGAAAAGACCCTTTGAGTATTTTTGGCAGAGCATGTATAATGGGTAGTGTTGAGCGATTATTATCGACAAAGTTGAAATCGGCACAGTTTTTATGTTGATCGAAATGTTTAGATCATGCGATAATTTAGGTTAAAATCTGTGCATCATCTATTAAGATCGCGCCATTTTCGGCGCTTCCTGTCATTTTGGCGGCCAGCAAATCAGATTACAGAATAGAGCAGGGTGAGATGTGTGTGCGACGTCATGACTGGGATGTGTATGGTTGCGATTGGCTGGAAAAATCACATGACCTCGTTTTACATAGAACAGCATTCCCTGTTCAGCCTCAGTGTCTCTCAGCGTCTCAGAGCAGAAGGACGTGCGCTCTGCCTGTGTCCAAACAGCTCAGCGAAATTATTCTATTTCTTCACAGAGAAAGCTCTACTATTAGCTGTGATCCTTACAATTTAGTTAGATTAGAGATTGAAAGATTTTATCTAGTTAGGTAGAGAATTTTAAAGGAGCATCTACCGCTGTAAAGTCGGGCGAACACAGACAAGCTCTATAAAGAATACTGGATAAAGTTCACCAAGACTTAGTGTGTAGACATTGCACTGCAATAGCTTTATTTTTAAAACAGTTTTCTATTGAATATTTCCTGGATATTGGGCAGCCTGAACTTATAGGATCACAATCTTTTCTAGTAACTGCAGGTCTTTTTGTTTAGGTGCAAAACTCCACTTTTTTTTATCAGTATACATTTCAGATAGGTGTTCATTTTCAATTTTGCCCATTCCACCTTTGTTGATATATCCACCTTGCACTTAAATTTGAATCCAGCAATTTTATAGTAAACACAGGGGAATTGAAAGGTGCCAAAAATATTTTTGTATTATACGAATACATAACAGATACGTGTTTTTTTCACTTTGGCGAAGGCCAGCTTTGTTGATAGATTACTTTGCAGTTAAATTTGAATCCAGCAATTTTGTGGGTCACCACAGGTGAATTGATAGGTGCAAAAATACCTTTTATTATCCGGAATACATTCAGATACGTGTTTTTTCACTTTGGCGCAGGCCAGCTTGTTGATAAATCTACTTTGCAGTTAAATTTGAATCCAGCAATTTTGTTTTGATTTGGGGGATTTGAGAATAGCTGTGATTTGCCGTCTTTTAATAAAAGACTTTCCAAAACTCTTCCATACCTTCTCAAATTTTGGGTTTTCTGAACATGGAGCAAAAATTCGGGTTTGGTAAGCGAACAAAGGGGGGGTAGCACATGGAGTTAGAGGTACGAGGAAAAAGGTTCTCCTTCCAGTGCTGGCGACAACATGCATCCCAGCGGATTCGGTTGCAGGACCGTCAGGCCTGTCATCGGGGGTCACGGCCTGTGAATCTCAGTAAGAACGCGTCCCCAAAATTGTCCTTCATGGTTAATGAAACCCTGCATCCAGCAGTCTTACCCCCCGCCCCTCCCCCCAGGGGCCCAAATGTCGTATCGCATCATCTGATGTCCAACATGAAGCACCCCAAATGTAACTGTTCCCCACCACTGGGAAATCCATTTTCTGAAAAACCTCTTTGATGACAAATGGGGTTTGGGGTCAGAAGGATGTTAAAAGATCAGAGGCCAAAAGGATAATTTTCTTTTAAATGATGCCTCAGGAGGGAAGGAAGCCGGTAAATGGGCAAAAATCCCGGGGGGTGGAAACCCCTTCAGTCCTCTCCTTTTAGCCCGCAGCTCCTGGATGTAAAATTGTCAGGACGATAAGTCCCGTGTTGATGATGATGATGATGATATTGGGATAACGTGGTTTTTTCAGCAAATTTCTTGTGAGCGTTCATCCTGGAGGGGAAGGAAGGGAACGATGGGGTTTGTCAGTAGGGTTCCCCTAAAAAAGGGGGAGGGGGCGGCGAGAAGTCCGCTGATATGTTTCCCGCCAGCCAGGGTCGCGAAAAAAACCCGCTCCTGTTATCGCCGAAAAAGGTCCAGGCCCTCTCAAGCCGGGGGGCCTTCTTTGCCCCAACATGTCTAGTCACATGAGCGAATGCATAGTTGAAAGGAGGGAACACTTGGCCAAAAAGGCCGACCGAGTGGGCCCCCAAACCACTGTCACCCCCTTTGTTTTTGCCTCCCCTCCTCCCCACCACCAATTTTCCCTCGCTGCCAAGTCCTCTCAGGTCATGTCAGGGATCAGCCCCCGCTTAACCCCCCCGCGCCGAGTACCACCACACCCCCAAAGGATCCATCCACCCCTTTCCCCTTTCCCGCCAGTTTGACGACCGCACCCCGTAAGCGGCCAGCTAGCAGCCAGCTTTTGTCTTCCGGTTTGGGAGCAGAAAAAACATTTAACCCAAACCATCCCAAAGCCAAAAGCCTGAATGTCGGCATTGCCAGGCTTTTGGCCTTGGAAATGTTGTACCATTGGTGGACACAGATGGGGTTTCCCCCACTAAAAGGCCTTCCTGCCCCCATACCAGATGTGAGCAGGCATTTTTTTGCCAGAAAAGCCGTCCCTGCCCTGGCCAGCCCCGTGCATCTAAATTTTTAAAAGGGTTGTCTGCTCTGTGCCCGGAAAGTCATCTGACCCCGCACTTTTTAGTAAGCACGGCCAAAGGGGCATATCTTGAAAACTCACTGGGGGAGCGGGTGGATGTCTTTTGGGGGAGGTGGCTCTAAGGTCGGCGAGCTCTTCAAAAAAGAGGGTGGGGTTCTTTCCCCCCCAAATCCTTGGGGGGCATCACACACAGGTCAGGCCTACACACAGGTCAGGAGTGGGAGGGTCTCCGCAATGAGACCCGGGGCGGCTGGGTTTCCAAAACCTTGTGCCGACAAGGTTGGGGGCGATAACGGGGGAATTGCTGGCGCCCTTTAAAATCGGTAGACTGGAGAATCCCTTGCCTCACATATCATGAACCTTGCGCCGAAATTTCTAAAGAGCTACCGGGTTGGACTGTGCTGAGAAGGCTCGAAGTCTAATTCCACTCTGCCCTTTGCACCCCGGTTCGTCCGCCTGGGGTGCGTTGGGTCGTCGGGCCCCCCCGTCAACGTCTCATTGTTTTCGTGGCCAACCCCCCCTGGGAAAATTTTACCCCCCACATTCCAGCGATTGTGGCGCGGCAAAGCCGTTAGCAGTATGAAGTGCACAGGCCTGAAAAGCGCGTTGGGCCTCGGGGTGTTGAGCCACCGAGAAAGGAGGCAGGGAAAGGCTCGCACCCTCCTTGCCAGTTTTTTAGAAACCACCCAAAATGGTAGTGCGGGGCATGCCCCTTTTCAGCATGGGCATTGTGGGATCTTGTTCTGGAAAAAGATTTGGCACTCGAAAAAGGGTCCCCCCAGGACGGAGGGGAGAGGACACAGATGCAGCACGGAGCCTTTTTCTCCGTCAAATCCCCAAGGCCCACAGTTTTCCAATTTCATCGGTCTTATTAGGCATGTTTCGGGGTCCCCGACTAGTGCAAGGGGGCGCATCAGCTCCAGGGTTTTCATCAGCTCAGGAACAGGGGTGTGTTGAACTGTGCGGGGCAGCGGGAGGAGGGGGAAGTTTCCCAGACACCGACGTTACCGACGCCCTGCCTTGGAAAGAGGTTGGCGCGAAATTTTAGGCGGGGGAGGAAGATGGGAAAAATCTTTTTCTGTGCCCCCGACCCAGGGCTTTGGGAAAAACAAGGCTCCATTCTCACATGAGGGTTGGATTCCATTTTTCCTCCAAAATGACCTCGCTTAAGGCCTCAAAAATGAACAACAGTTATGGGTGGCCAACCTTTGGATCCCCGGGGACAAAACAAAAAATCAGCACTTTCCTTCCACCACCCAAAAAAAAGGTAAAATGCAGGGAAAAGGAACCTTTTCTGATTGATGAATGGGGACACGTGGTCCCGCTTTAGTTCCCCCAAAAGTCACGGTGGAACAACACAGCGAGAGCTCGTAGGTGCCAAAATTGCCATAGCGGCAGCAGCAGCAGCAGGCAAGGTGGCAGAAGCCTAATGGGTGACCTCTTGGCAATCTTTGTTTTACCACCTCAGAAAACGCATGCAATGCAGGGCACACATCCAACACACAGAGACCAGCTTAAGATCATGGTGCACGACTATCTGCGTCTCAACACCGATGTTTTTGTATGTGTTCCTGACCCAATAGACTTCTGAGTATCCAAAATGGACGAATGGCCCGTGCTGGCTCGCCACGCCATAGAGGTGTTGTCCTGCCCAGCAGCCAGCGTCATATCTGAGCGGACCTTCAGCACAGCTGGAATAGTCATTACAGACAAAGCATGGATCAAGCATGGATCTCTGATGATGTTGTGGCCCCAATTGCAGAGGTCACAGATTAGTTGCCAGTCTACTTCACATTCCTCTTCAAACAGAATGGTCCTCTTGAAAATTTTTTTTAAATGTTTATTTCTTACTGCAATTTTAATTCTCTTTTCCCAACGTTCTTTTGCTGGTTTTGCTGTGAGGAGACTGTAAAGACAACCCAAAGGGTTTTATGACAAACACCGTATTCCATTTACTCACTTTATCTTTAGAAGTTTTCGCATTGTCAATGGTTTTGAGGTCATGTAGCTGTGAGATACAGCAATAATCATGGCCCTTTGGAACAGAAATGTGGCTTTAAGTGGGATTTCTCCCTCACAATTTTTAAAAGTGGTGAGAAGTCATTTTTATAATTTTTTGGGTCATGCTGCTTTGAAATGCGCAATATACAGGTCCTATTATAAAAAAAAAATGTTGTTTCTAACAGACTTTTGTTCTTCACAATTGTCCAAAGTGGCTCAAGGGTCATGCTTTGAATTTTTGGCGGCATTTTGCTTTGAAATGCAGCTATACTACAGTCCTATTATAAAAAAATGTTGTTTCTAACAGACATTTGTTCTTCACAATTGTCAAGAGTGGCTCAAGGGTGATGGGGCTGTCAGAAACAGGAATAGGTAGGACACTGTTAATGGACACATATTGCAAAATGACTTGTTTTTGCAAGATCTTTAACATAGCTATCAATCCCTGTATTGAGACAACCCATTTAATACAATTAAAAAAGAGAAACAAAGACATGGTGGGATTCCATCCTATTTTAAAAATGTGTTTTCTAGAATTAAACTACTAAAAAATTAGCATTTACAAAATAGCTGGTAAAAAATTCTCTGAATTGTACAAGGGAGGTACGGGAAAACTTGACCAGATGTAGGTTATTCAGAGGACATGGAGTATGGAGCACGGACAGAGAACAAAGTACAGAGACAATTTCCTCCAGCACGTTGAGTAAAATAAGAAAAAGAATGCCAAGAAAAAGGGCACCTGGGTGGAACAGGAGCGTTAACCACCAGTATTTCCAAGTGAAGCTCAATTGGTCCGCACTCATACGGAGGGGCAAGCGCTACCCAGGAAAGGGACAGTATATGTCCAGTTCAACTAAAATGGTGGTTGAAAGACTCCTTTTTCCGGCACTTTTAAATCTGGGTGTCATGCAGGTTTGGGGCTCATGCTGCGTTCCAGGACAGGGATATTCAATGTCCAGTTCAAGTTAAGATGATGGTTCAAATCATACTGCCTTCTGGCACTTTTTAATTTGTGGGTGATGCAGGTTAAGGGTCATGCTGTGGTACAAGACAGGGATAGTGAATGGTGTGTGATTTTTTTTCTGTGGCTTTTATAACCTAAGTGTGTTGCCTAAGATGTAGCACGTATCATTTGACTGTTGTGGATGTTAGTTCCTGCTTCTCCAGCCCTGTGTGGGTGTTAGAGTGAAGGTGTTGTTGCTCTCCCATAGACTTAAATGGTCATCGCTCATAATCGACCACTCACTATCGACTATCGTGTCGATGATGGTCGACTATCGACAATCGACCGATGTCGATGGTCAACGTAATCGCTCAACACTAATAATGGGCATTACCGGTTTTTCAATATTAAATTTATTAGCAAGAATTTTTGACAAAACAATCGTAACAATGCTCTGATTTAGTACAGTTGTTAACCCCTTAACGACCTTGGGCATATCCATACTTCAGGTCGTTTGGGGTTCACGCACTGGACCGTATGTGTAGAGAACGTTTCCTGAGGATCGCGCGAACTCTGCTTTATATCGGCGCGGGGTGTCAGCTGTATATTACAGCTGACATCCCGCAGGCATCGGCGCGACCCCGGATCGCTCCGGGAGGAGAGGGGGGGTGCGGTCGGATAACCCTCTTAATTATCGTGACCATCGGGTCGCAATAATAAGAGAGGAGATGGAGGAAGATCGCTCCTCCGCTTCTCGTCTGGCGGCAGCACCCAACGCCGGATCGGGCGATCCGTGCAGCTCTGCCCTCTGACAGACAGCACGGAGGGCACAGAATGCCTTAGGGATGTCTGTGATCCGAGGCCCGGCCGTGCCCTGTGAGATGTCCGGCATCGGATGAACAGTGTGTCATAGGAGACCAGTCATAGCAACAAGCTATGTACTGAATCCTATTGAAATGAGAGATCTAAAGACTCTCATTCAAATCCCTATGGGGAAAGCGTAAAAAAATATCGTGAAACGTTAAAAAAAAAGTAAAAAAAAAGTGAAAAACAAGTAAAACACAAACATGAAAAATTAAATAAAAACTTACATATACACTCCTTTTCCCCTTCTAGACAAAGTCAAATCGCCCAAAAAAGATCAAAAATAAATAAAGTACCATATTTGGTAATTCGCTTGTGTGCGTAACGACCTGCCCTATAAATCTCGTCATGTTAATTAACCCGTACGGTGAACGCCGTAAAATCAAAAAAAAACAATCACAGAATTAAGAAATTTTATTGTTCATCCCGCAGCACATAAATTGGAATAAAAAGCGATCAAAAACTCTAGAAACGCAACGTTGTACCAATTAAATCGTCAGTTCATCCGCAAAAAGAAAGTCCTTATTACAGCTCTGTATACGGAAAAATAAAAAATGTATAGCTCTTCAGAGATAGCGATGCATAAATATTGTTTTACACACTAAAACACTTTTCTTTTCTTTTTTTAACAAGTGCTTCAACATAAAAAAACTATATAAATAGGGTATCGCATAATCGTAGCGACCCAAAGAGTAAAAGTAACTTATCACGGATACTGCACTGGTGAGCCCTAGTTTAAAAATAAAAATAAAAAACCCTGCTAGGATTGCAGTATTTTCTTCACCCTGGCCTCAAAAATGGATTTAAATGCGATCAAAAAGTCTTGTCCCCCAAAAATGATACTAATTAAAAACGTCACTCAACTCGCAAAAAACCAAGTCCCTACACAGCTCCAAGCACAGAAAAATTTAAAAGTTATGTTTTCAGACTATGGCGATGCAAAACGTATTTTCTGGGTTGAATAAAAGTGTTTTTATTGTATAAAGCAGTATACATAAAAAAAATATACAAATTGGGTATCGGTGTAATCGTATTGACCTGCTGAGTAAAGCTACATGTCATATATACAGTACAGTGACCGCTATAAAAAAATAAAAATAAAAAACCATACCAAGATTGCTGTTTTTTTTCAAAAACATCTTACAAAAACATGGACATAAGCATATATGCACCCCATAATGGTAACAATAAATAACTTCAAATCTCATCCGCAAAAAAACCAAGCCCATACACAGCTCTGCACACAGCAAATAAAAATTTTATGGGGTCAGTATAGGCACAACATATAAAACGCAATTTTTTACTAGACGTATTTTACTGTGTAAAGAAGTTAATAAAACAGAAAAACTATATAAAATCTCTATCTTGTAAATTGTACCGACCCCACCAAAACAACCCCCCCCCACCCCCCCACCCACCCATAGTAAAGTTATCAACATCATTTACACTGCAACGGCGAATGCTCTGTAAAATTGAAACTCAAAAAAACAATGGACCGAACTTCGTTTCCCCCACCATTTTCATTGCCGCAATGCTAAAAAACTATCGAACACTGTGTGCCTAAAATGCAGAAATACATGCCCTGAATGAGATCCCTGATGGGTGTTTGAATCCAAAATGAGGCGACTTCTGGAAGGTTTAGACTGTTATGCTACTTTGGCGCCTTTGCAAATGCGACATGGCCCCACCAAAATACTGCGTTCCAAAGCCCAAAACTAGGCTACCTCCCTTATACGCCCTGCATGCGCCCAAACAGCAGTTTACACCCACCTGTTGGGTATTGACGAACTTGGAATGAAATGCTTATCAAAGTTTGGGTTCATCTTTCCAGGTATTCCTATGTATATATGAAAATTTTAAAGTCTAAAATTGCAGATCTATGGAAAAAAAATTGTTTTTAATTTTCACAGCTTATGCTAAAAATAAAATTTGTGAATCACTGTGGGGTTCTATTATCACTCAATGCACCCTGGAATATTCCTTTTAGGGGTGTTAATTAAGTTTTAAGCACCTTAGGGGGTGTCCCCAAACCTGAAATGGCGCTACTCTACAAATAAAATTCGTATTGGAAAATGAGACCCCAAAGTATAGTTGGTGCTCCTCTATTCTGGGGCTTATGGTTGAGCCCAAATAATTGCACTAGGGCCAAATATGGATATCTATAAAAATCGGCAGACCTGGGGGAATTGATATTAATTTGCATTTATCTAGTCACATTTACCGTTTCCAGTGAATAATGGAATAAATATTGAAAATCTGCAAATAAAGTGAAATTGTTTGAAATTTACAACTCCACTTTGCTTTAATTTCTGTGAAATATCTAAAGGGTTATCAAACTTCCTAAATAGTGTTGTAAATACGTTAAGGGGTCAAGTTTCTCAGATAGCGTCATTATGGGGGTATTAACATGCAGGCCCCTCAAAAGCCACGTCAGAACTGGAGTGGTCCCTAAAAAAAATGTATATTGCAATTTTTCTGAAAAATGTAGAAATTACTACTTAAATTTCAAGCCCTTTAATGTCGTAAAGAAAAAAAAAAGACATTTAAAAATGATGACAACCTATAGTGGGACATATGGTAGATGCCTTAGTTATAAAACTATTTTGTGTGTGTATAATTATTCTGTCTTGCGCTGAAATTTTGCACACATATATCAAAATCGCATAAATTTTTCCAATTTTTCATGAATTTTGAATTTTTTTCAAAACAAACTCAAGGTATTGTATGCGATAAAAATTTCTTACTAACTGAAAGCAACATTGGTCACAGAAAACAATCTCTGTAATCACATGGATAGTGTAAAAAGTGTCAAAAGTTATTCTCAATAATTGACACATGCCAGATTTCAAAAAGAGGCTGTGTCATGAAGGTCTAAACAGGCTGGGTCCTTAAGGGGTTAAATCCTTCCTACTGTCATTTGTGGGATCCCTCTGTAGTTGTATGTAGCTATTAGAATCTTGTAACATAGATTAAAATGTCTCGTTCATAGAGAGTTCCCTGTCTAACAATCTACGGCACACCCTTATCCGCCTAGCGGTACAATTAATCTCTCATTTTTTTGAATAGAGCATAATAATGCTTTTATGTTCTAGTGAAATTAGATTGAAATTGGCCTAGATCTATCTGGAGATGCTATTCCGGTTGTATAAAGCAATCTAAGCTTCCCTTCCTCTCTATCCTGATAATTTTCCATAGTAGGTAATAGTGAGCTGATGGGATTAAAAATATTCATTACGTAGTCGAATAGTTCCACATCCACTTGAAACAGTATTACTGTATTATATGTGAATTCACTCTACAAGTTGGCACTACTGACACTATCCTCTGTTAAGATCTGGAAATCTGGATAATATCTCATATATGTCACATGACTGAGTGTCATTTGAAAATGCCTGGACATTAATTGTGGAAGACTTAGGCTAAGTACACATAGCATATGTCAAAATGACATCCAAAATCTGATGGCATTTTGACATTGCTGAACAATGGCAGGACCGCGGTTTTTGGCGCAGATTTGCGCAAAAGCTGCCGTCGGTTTTCAGATTTGGGGTCAGTGCTGTAGATTCAATATACGGGCCGATGGCAAATCCGAGTGTAATCCGCCAAAATATACATGCTGCCTATTCCGTCGGATTTTAACTCTGACGACGCCCGCCGCTGTGAGACGTCGGTGTGAAGGTCGTAGTCTGCAGCGATGTCTAAAGACATCGGGGTTTGCGGGCGCACCGCGGCCCCATTGATCCCAGAGCATCTCTGCGAGCACAGGTATCAGACGGTACCTCCGCAACCTGGTGCTTTAAACCCTTTGATTGCGGCGGTTGCGTTATCCGCAGGCACAGATCGAAAGGGTTTACCCTGCTCTGTCGGGTGATCGGAAACTACATGGTCACCCGACAGAGCCCGGGGGAACGGCAGCACAGTCTAGCTCTGGGGACTAGTAGTGGCCACAGAGCTGTTCTCTGTACTAAGCCAGTGACCTAGTACGCATCTTTTGGTGCTCTCCTAATCTCTACTTGTGTCAGACTGACACAGATTAGAATGTATTAGCATATATGAATATGCTAATACCTTACTAAGTGTAAAAAAAAAAATGTTAAACAGTTCTCCCTTCATGGGAGTAAAAAAAAAAGTAAAACCTGAAGGAAAGAAGGTAAAAATTGAGGGGGAAGAGGGTGGCATGATATAAACCGTTAAATGTGTTCAAGGTTTAAATACAGTTCAGTAGGCAAGTGTCTTTAAGTCTTTCATTACTTTCGTGACCTACGTCCAAACAACGTGAAGGGTGCATGAAGTGGGCTCATGTGCAGAACCTGCTCCACATGTGGCGGGTGCTTGCTGTAAAACAGAATAGATGCCACATGGATCTTGGTATCTGTGTATCGTTCCCCTGTCTGATAGGCCTCGACTGCGACGGGTCGACAATCAGCTGCCATGGCAGCCGGAGGCCTCATAAATGCCTTTGTAGCTGCCACATTGTTACATTTAATACACCTTGACTTGTGATGAGCGATTACGTTGACTATCGTCATCGGGTCGATAGTAGATATCGTCAATTATCAAGACGATTTCCGATAGTCGATAATAGATTTTTCGACGATTGACCATTAAAGTCTATGAGGAGAACAACACCTTCTTTCTTACCACCCAAAAGGGCTGGAGAAGCTGGATTAACATCCACAACAGTCAAAGTGGATACTCGTGCTACATCTTAGGAACACACTTAGGTTATAAAGCCACAGAAAGGTAAAATCACAGACCTATTCAACTATCCCTGTTCTGTGTACCACAGCATGACCTTAACCTGCGTGACACACAAATTAAAAAGTGCCAAAAGGGCAGTATTATTTGAACCATCATTTTAATGAACCTGGACTTTGATATCCCTGCCCCTGGAAGCAGCTGCCCCTTAAACCCTTTATCTGACCCCCAGTTAAAAAATCCCGGAAAAAGGGTTTTTAACCATCATTTTGTTAAACTGGACATTGATATTTTGTTGGGCACGCATGACCCCCAAACCTGAGACCAAAAGTTTTAAAAATCCAAAAAAAAAGGAGTTTTAACCACCTTTTTTTTTCCTGGGACTTTGATATCCTTTTGGGGCCACACTGGCCCCAAAATGCTGCCCCCCAGATTAAAAAAGTGCGGACAAAGGAGTCTTTAAAACCCCCTTTTTGGTTAAAACTAAATATAAATATACCTGTTCTGTACCCCAGTATAAATTTTAACCTGCTGACCCCAGATTAAAATTCCCTGAAAAAGGAGTCTTTAAAACCCCCCATTTTAGTTGAATGGACAAATGACATCTCTTCCGGGACCCCCGAAAAGCATTTTGCTTAACCACTGAAGAACAGATTGGCGACGTTTGTTCTGGTTTAAAGGGCCCTGACCACGATGACAGGCCTGCAGCCTGAAACCCGACGATGTGGCAGCGTGTTGCGCCGCGGAAAGGGAGCCCCTTTTTGTCCCTCTACTCACCCCCCCTTTTGCTTGTTCCCACTGCATTTCGTCCCTTTCAGAAAAATAAAAATTTAAGAAGGGTTGGGAAGATTTTGAAAGTTTTATAAAAACGAATCACAGCACAAACCCCAAAAAAATTTTTTCCCGCCAACAAATAGAATGAATTTTTTCTAAAACTTAAAATCTGGGGGAAGAAGTAAAAAAAATCAAAAAGTGCTCTTTTCGTCCCCGGGGTTTACAACTGCCCAGTAGGGTATAATTGATAGTTTTAACAAAAATATGGCGTAGCCCAAACTGAGATTAACGAGGCAAAAAAATATTCAGAAGTTACCCGGGGAAATGGTTTTTTTTTGCAGAAAGAAAACGGGAAAAGTTTTAGAAAATTTTTCTATCAGAATTGTCGTAAAATGTGGTATTTGAAAAAAAAAATAGGAGCACCCCGTGCAATACATATTTAAAAATTTATTGGATAAAAAGGGTTTTTGCCCCTAAATCAAGCGGGATACAAAATTGCTGATTCAAAAAATTTAAACAAGGTCCTATGAAAAAAAATGGGGGCCCCCCAAAGTAAAAAAAAAACCCAAAATTTTAAATGTTAAGTTTAAAAGGAGCGCTAGAGTCCTTTAAAATTCTCGCCTAAGTAACTAAAAATCTCTAATTACCCAAGTTCTAATGTTCACAGCTAAAAAACCCCTAGTTGTCTGTGTGAAAAAAAAGAAAAGTTTGCTGAGTGTTTTGAGAGGACCCAGCACACTCCCGCTTTATGAGAACAGACACCATATCTGAACAGGAAGGGTGTTCTATGTAAAACGGGTTGTTATTTTCGCCAATCACGAGCATAACACCCAGTCATGAGTCGCACACCCAGCTCACCCCGCTCTATTTCCCAACTGATTTGCTGGCCACCAAAATGAAAGAAACGCGAAAATGGCG